>CANNZV010006068.1:0-21116 GCA_947561585.1 Caprella mutica
AGTACCAATTACTTGAACAGTATAGGTTCCTGCTAATAAATCCGTTCTATTACTTCCTACAAAACCATCGTCCCAAACACAATTATAAGGTGTATTGGAGCCCGTTACTACTAAAGTAGCAGAACCTGGAGTAGAACAATTAGCAGGTGTTATTGTTGTTACGACATCAGGGTATTCTATAAAATAATTGGGATTATATCTATTATCAAAATATATGATTGGTTGCGTCATTACATTACCACAACAATCCGTAATTACAACCCTAAAATATAATTGACTATGTTCTAAATCAAAATCCTGATATACATGTGTAGTGGGATCGTTTTGGTTCATGACAAACTGGTCTATAAGTACCCCCGTATAATCAAAGATTTCATAAATATCTACATTAACACTAGAACAAGTAGTTAATGCATCATAATCAATACTAAAACCATCAAAACCATTTTTACACTTTGTTAAAATCTCAAGAGTTGGTATATAATTAGCCCACACTGTTACAGCATTAGGCATATACAAGTTTCTTGTATACTCACAATCATTTCCATCTGTGACTGTTAAAGAATAATTTCCTGAAGGAATACTGGATAAACTAGAAGATTGTCCAATAATTTGCCCTTGTCCATTTGCCCAAGCATAAGATAAAGGAGAAGCAGGAGCAGGATCAGAAGGACTAGTGTAAAATGTACCATGGTTTCCATTGCTACAATTTGGGCCATCCCAAGAATGAAAAACGTCAATATTCTGTTCTGAATTAATAAAAATATGACTTAAAGTCCCTGTACAACCATTCGCATCGGTTACAGTTACAGTATAAGTAATTCCTAAGTCTAGGTTTGTTATAACAGATGTATTGGCTCCAGTATTCCATGTATAAGAATAAGGGGCTAAACCTCCTGTTATGTTACTAACTTCTAAACTACCATCTTGTGACTTACAATGAGTTGGTTTTATTTTTTCGAATTTAACAATTAGACCTTGATCTTGTACAACAAGATTTGATAAAATTTGAGAACACCCTAAAGTATTTGTTATAGTAATACTATAAGTTCCATCAGTATTAACAGGAAACACAGCAGAGGCTCCTCCAAAAGGAACAGAATTTACTGTTATTGGATTAGAAGGATCAGAAGAAGAAGTAACAGTGTAAGGGACTCCTATTTCTTCTGTTATGTGTAAATTAAGATTTCCTCCAGTCCCACAATTAGGTTGATCTATAATAACAGATGCTCCAAAGTCTGTTGTACTCACATTGAAGAACTTAGAAGCAGTACAACCTGCCCCATCATCTACAATTACTTCGTAAAATCCTGTTGCTGTAATATTCGTTGTTAAAGATGCACTATTTGCTCCTGGTATTACATTTCCATTAGGATCTTTCCATACATAAGTTACTCCACTACTAGGGCTATTAATATATATATTTGCTGTATTCTGAGAACAAACATAATAAACACTTCCTTCTATTTCAATTGGATCGTCAGTGATAGTAACTACCATCGGTAAGTTTTCACTTGCATGGCAATCAAAATCAGTTATAAAATCAATATAATAAGTGCCTGCTGCTAAGCCTTGAAAAGAAGCAGAATACAAGGATATATTATTATTACTAAGAACTGTAACATTAACTGTTTGTAGTGGCAAACCAGAAGGTGTTTGCCTAATTACAACTTGATTAATATTAAATAAATCATTCATGCCCAATCCACCTATCCATTCGACTCCTACAGAGCCATTGCTCTGTCCACAAGTAGCATTAAAAGGAAATAGATCTGGTAATTGATTATTTAAAAATAACTCCGAAGAAATGTTCATTTCTTTCTCGTAAACACAACCATCATCAGTAGTAACGATTAGCTTTACCCAAGAAGTATTTAAGATATTCGTAGCTTCATCTCCAACAGTATTTATATTTAAAGCAGGAATAATACTACCTATGTGATTTTTAAAAGACCAAGTATAGCTAGTTACAGTAGTTCCTGCTATCATATTGGCATTAAATGCCCAATAACAAACCCCATTCTTTGATTGTATAGTTGGCAGTATCTCAACCCCTTCTTCTTCTATGGTTACAGATTCACTAGAAGAACATGTTCCATTATTAACCGTTACAGTATAGTTACCTGGAGCTACATTAGGCAATGTATATGTTCCACTTGTTTGTGTAAATGTTATTATTTGATTATTGTTAGGCCCTAAATATATTACAGGGTCATCATTTGTTAGTGTAACCGTGTAAGTTGTACTACTTTGGAAATCTGGTATCGTTATTTGTAGATTCCCTCCTATATCATGACAGGTTTTTGCTGTTCCTAATAAAGAAAAAGATAATGCTTCATCAACAACTGTAACATTTTCTGAGGAAGAACAAATTCCTCCTGCATCAACCTCAACAATATAATTATCAGCCGAAAGATTTGTAAAAGTATGACTTGAAGAAGTCATTGTCACGGTTTGTAATACTTGATTGTTGCTATTTTTTAAGGTTGCAGTATAAGTATATCCCGAATGCATCGGGTTAACATTTATTTTTAAAGTAGCATCTCCACTAATTCCATTACAACTATTTCCTTCCACTGTAGTGAAACTAGGTGCCAAATCTAAGACTTGATAAGTATAAGGTCCGTGAGAAGTGTAATTAAACTTACCAGGAATTAGTAAATAAACGGTATAGGTTCCAGGTATAGCAGGCTCTAAAGTTCCAGCTCCAGGTTCTGTAATAAAAGGAGGTTCCCCATTGATAGACCATTGTATTTGATAATCTTCTCCAGTAAAAGAATAATCAATGTGACCAGCTGTGCCATTACAAGCATGTGTAATATTTAAAGTAGGTCTAGGTGGGCAACCATTCTCATCTTGAAGTATAATAGATTGTGCAGAACTACACTCTTCTCCAGCAGATATTTCAACAGTATAATTCCCTCCTATCAAGTTTCCAAAAGTATGGCTATTGCCACTAATTGTTCCCGATTGAATAATTTGATTATTGGAGTTTTTAAGTGTTGTAGTATAAACATATCCTGGATATACAGGATTTAATGTCACTTGTACACTAGCATCTCCAGTAACCCCATTACAACTATTTCCCTCTACAGTAGAAAAGCTTGGAGTAACATCTAAAATATTATAATAATATGGTCCATAACGAGAATATTCATCTTTTCCAGGAACCAATAAATAAAGTACATAGGTTCCAGGCTCTAAACGCCCTATTGTACTACTTCCAGGTCGAGTAACAGCTGGTTCGCCGCCTTCTATCGACCATTCAATTTGATAATCTCTATTGTCTTCATATGAATGATGGATGGCACCTAAAGTTCCATTACAAGCATGAGTGAGTTCAATCGTTGGTTCAGGAGCACCATAGACAAAAGTGCTAAATATCAATAAGTTGATTAAAAACAAAAATGTTTTCATTATATTATATTTTATTTTAGGTTTAGCTTTAAGTTAAGGTTGTGTAGCAGGAACAGGAACATTAATAACCTTAGTTTGGTTGATCGTAGAATTAGCTTCTCCTGTACTTGAACAGGCCTCTAAATCTGTCGCTAAGGGGTAAGGGGTATTCCATTCATTCCCTTCACAGGTGACTCCTGCTGGAGGATCAATACGCAATTCAATTTTCCAGTATTCAGAGATGTTCTTTAATAATAATTCACATTCGTCTAAAACAGGCACCATGCAATATTCAATATGAACACCACCAAATTGATGTATACAAGTCGTTCTTGAAATTGGTGGTACAGTAATAGAACATTGACCTTGACATTCTAAGACTAATTGGTCTACTACGGCTTCTACTTCTAGAGCTGTAATGTAGTTAACATTCTGATTTGGACATTCTCCAACGCCCCAACAAGCTCTTCTGAACATTTCAACTACTTCTGCTCTAAATTCATCTCTTCGGTCCTCGCAAGTCGTTTGGCAAGATGAAACCATTGTAGCTATTTCAGTACTAATTCCAGCATTTGTTTTTGAACAATTTGGATCATCTATAGAAATGCTATTACTGTTAAGAATAGTCGCTCCTTCTGGATATGCCATTCTAAAGTCATTTTGAATATCTAGTATACAAGAAAAGAATTTTTTTCGCTCTTCATCATTCCATTCATAATGATTTCTAGCTGAAGTATTACAAGCATTAGTTGCTGATTCAGAATAACCATAAGCTGATTCACAAGTTAAACAACTAAAAGGTTTGTCTATGTTAGATAAACTAAGTGTTTGTACATTCAATGCATTATTAGGATCTACCCAGCTAATACCATCCCAAGGATGATTTAATGTTCCAGCTGCGTTGCGCCCCCAATATTCATAATATTTAAAAGCAAAAACAGGGTTTTGAATAAATGGGAGTTCATCAATGATATGATTCTCATGATTAGCAGGAAAACCCACTCGTTCTCCATAGTATTCAGCAATTTCATCTGAATATCCTGGAATTGTAACTACACTTCCAGCAACAGTTTGATTATAACCACCACCTGCCGTACCAATAGACGTTAATGTTCCATTTAATAATGGAATATCAAAAGTATTAAATGCCAAAGAGGCAATAGGAGTATGTTGAGAATTGTTGCTAACATGATTCCGAGCTAAACTTTCACTAGTTTCATCAATCAAACGAGCATACTTAACACCTGTACATTCTAAAAAGCTTTGAGGCAAATGAGAAGGACTTAATGGCAAATTACTGAATACAGGTTGAGCACCATTATTATTTTGATCATTAGTCATATTTTGATCTAACTCATCTCCAAAAAGAAAGCGAATAATCCAAGGAATATTCTCGTTCATTTCATCTAAAAAAGCACCACTTCCCCCTTCATCATCTACTGAATCATCTAAATCTGAAGGCATTGATATTGCGTTTTGATTCTCAACCATAACACTAAAAATATCAACCATTCTAACCCAACAAGCTGTTATTTCAACAACATCATATTGAGCTTCTCTTAACGTTCCTAATGCTACAAGATCTAATTCTAACCATGCTCCAGCATTTGAATTAGCTGTAGGTTCAAAATAGATATACTTATTTTGAGTAGGGCTTCCTGGAGTATCATCAAACTTAACGCTTTTAGGATAATATTCATCGTTTAACATATGCCAAACCATTCGATTGAACTGATTGGCATTTAGAATTTTTAAAGCGCCTTCATCAACTGGTATCGTATTAAGAGCTGCAACATATTTATTTAAAAAAGAGGCAT
The DNA here is from genome assembly GCA_947561585.1 of Caprella mutica. NCBI lineage: Eukaryota > Metazoa > Arthropoda > Malacostraca > Amphipoda > Caprellidae > Caprella > Caprella mutica. Next base: position 5,214 of record CANNZV010006068.1, read on the forward strand.
CCATTTGCTCCCAAGCTCCATTTGTTCCACTGTCCCAATTCCAATATTTATACCCATTGAAAAATTCATCGAAATCATTTGGATCAAAATCTAATCCTCCATTACTTAGAAAATACTCTACAAATGGTGGATAGTCATAATCAATATCATTGCCATCATTAGGAGCGTAGTAATAAGGAGCATTTTGAGTAATATTGAGTCTTCTTTTCTTTTTCTCAATTTCAGATGAAATATCTGAAGTTGTACCATCACAATTTTGAAGGACTAATTTAATTTCATCCACTTCTTCTCCATCAACAGGAGATACCATACCATCTCCATAAGTGATATCTACAACTATTTCACCAGGAGTTCCTATTGGACTACTCAATTTTGAAAAATCAAAACTCGTAAAATCACTGGTTGGAAATAAACTAATTAATGCTGTTGATAATATATTCTGTTCTGTTACAGTTCTATTAAGTCCATTTAGATATGTTTTGATATGTCCAACTGCAGTTCCAACTGGTATCCAATCATTATCGGTTTTTACTTGATCTAATAGAATACCAATTAGATTCATATAAGCTAGAACCTGATTTTCCGTTTCAGATATGTAATTATCAATCGCCGCTGAAACTGTATTCCCAAGAACTTTTACTTCTTTAATCACCTCATAAGTTCCTTTTTCTAGGTTTAAAGTCGATCCTGAAGGAATTAGAGAAACAGGAATACAACCACTAACAGAAGGTAATGTGTTTTTAAATACTTCAATTTTAAATTTTTCGGGATTTGACAATGTTCTCCAATCTGGATCATTTCCCATTGTTAAGATTTTATTAATAGTAACTGTTACTTCATAAGTACAAGCACTAGATCCTATACACAGAGGAGGGTCTATTCCTCCTGGAGAGCAACCTGGAACCACATAATTAATCTGAAAATTAGGCACAGCTTGTGAAAGAATTAATGATTTACTATTTACAAATCTATCATTTTCGTATTCACCTAAATTTAGTTCTTCAGTAAGTTGAAGGACATTAATTTTAGGATTGGGGTTTGCTGGATCATGTATAGGTTCTAATGGATAATCACCATCTGGATCATAAGGTTCTGACAAAGCTGTTGCTAAGGTCTTCCCTGATTTAGAGCTATATGTAATTGACGTAGTTCCATTAGGGTCTGTTACAATTTGTTTGGACACATTATCAGGATTTGGTGCTTCTGCTCCAAAAATCGAAACCAATTCTGCATCTTCAACACCAACTTGAACATCTGTTGTAGTTGTTCTTCCCCTACCATCATCTCGAGCACCAACCATATGTGTTTTCCCAAGACCACTTTGTTCGATAACACGATTTAAACCATCATTACTATAAATAGATCTAGTAAATGGATAGCCTTGGGCATCTGGAATCGTCTGATCGGGGTTGTTATCTGAATAATAACTGTGATCTCCTACATTAGAAATTTTCTCAGGATCATATAATTTACCATCTGTAGCATAATCTTCTAATACATACAACTCACTTGTAGTACTAGATTTTACATGTTTTTCTCTATAACCATTCATATAACCATCAACAGGTACAGGCATCATAGAAATAGAAGAACGTCCTAAATGGTCGTATAAGGTTTGCCCTACAATTGTTTTTCCTTCTTCAGGTAAATACCCTTGAGTTTGTCTTGGTCGCAATAATTTATCAGCATAGGTCATGTTCTCATAAACTTGTCCATCTTCCGTAAATGTTCTACTATAGATATAATTATCGTCAATATCTGGATCAGCGAAATAGAAACAATCAAAAGAACTTGGTACAGTTAATTCTGTGTGCCCTTGTGCATCTACAGGGTAATCAGCTTTAGACCATTCTCCCCAGTTCAAGTTTTGACCTACCCCCCCCTCATAATAATTACCAATAGGACGTACTCTCCACAGATAATACCCCTCTCCTTCTGAGGGTCTAAAATTTAGTTTATAACTCCCATTATCAAGTAATCTTTCTTCAGGAATAATAAAAGACAAAGCCTTTGTCCAATCAACAAGTGTTTTAATATGTTTCTCATCTGTTAATTCTTCTGATTCTAATAAAGTATTCTCTAGTTTTAACAACTGAAACTCATAGTGTGGGCTATACACATTACCTAGAAAATTGTGCGGATTTATAATATTTGGAGGTGAACTGGCGCCCCACTTAAATTCGTAATAAGAAGAGTTCGGAATCAATTGAGGAATAGATTGTATATTTGATTTCAACATAAAGAAACTTGAAGAAGCTCCCCATCCTACATCAATCCCCAAATCTAAATCATAACAAACCTCAACCACAATATTTGTACTTGTTTGAATATTTTGCAAGTCTACTGGAATTCTATTTCCTGAGATGTTAACAGCAGAAATTGTTAAATCATCTAATGCATAGATAACATTACTACCCAAACTATAAGGGTTTGGAGATCCAGGATTTAGTAATAAAGGCTTTGGAATATTTAAGCTATATACTGCCTCTGGTTGAGTTTGAGATAATGTTACTTGTTCATTAAAATTAGTTGAACTAATAGGAACACCTGTGTGATCTAAAATTTGTCCATCTAAGCGAAACTCCAATTCAAATTCATCTCCATTCCCATAAGGGAATACACCATTTTCTTCAATGGCAACTCTAATTTTAACTTGAGTACTTAATAACTTATAGTTAACTACACTGTGTATGTTATTAGGAATTTCAATAGGCATATCAGCGTAAATCTGATCTCCTGTCCATCCTAAGGCTTGACATTGAGAATGCTGCCCTAATACATTTGAAGTGATCAGCACTAGAAACAACAATGATAAATAAAATTTCATGATAGGTTTTAGTTTAGTTTAGACCTCTTCAACAGAGAACCCTTCGTATTTTTTTAATAATTTTCCGTTAGAATCGAAAATTTCAGAAGTTGCATTATTAAATAGTTGAACATTTGCACTTTTGTTCAAAATGAGGTATTTAAACTCTATTTGTTTTATGGTTGATTCTTCGACCATTTTTAAAGCAATTCTTTTCAGATAAAGAGTTTTAGCATCAAATTCTATATCCAGACGAGTTGCTTTAGTGATCTCTTGCATTTCTTTAGAAGGTATAATTACTAATCTTCTCGTTTTACTATTTGGTGATGTTAATTCGCTAATCGAAGCACTCCCCCATAGTTTATTCAAAATAGTTTGCATAGAAGCTCCTTGTAGTTGATGTTTTGCTTCTTCAACATCTTTCATTACAAGAATTTTTTTAGCACTTTTATAAACGGCGTATGCCTTTTTAGAATCAGCAAAAAAATCCATATACTCTGATTTCATGCTTTCTACTGATCCTTTTTGTTTTAACTCTACTTCTACACTTTGTGGTGTATCATATTTATTACGAGTAGTGGATGTTTGTATATATTTAATATGAAGGTTTGTCCCCTTATCTCGCTCTATAGATTGTGTAACTTTTTTTGTTAATTCCAATAAATCTTCTTGAGCAAAAGTCTTAGGTAAACCAAAAAATAGACAAATAGCCCATATGAAAGAATAGATGATATATTTCATTGATTTTTATTTTGAAAAGAATCTTGGCAATAACTTTCACACATTATTGCCAAGAAACGATAAGTAATTATTTATTAACTTGATAAGTAGTTGGTGTATGCCCTTGGTTTTCTTGAATCGTCTTAATACCTCGTTCTGTTTCAATCAAGGTTCTAATCAAACCACCTTCATCATTGTATTGATAAAAAGAACCAAAATGTTCTGAGCCAAAAGAGGCTAATAATTTAAATGATTTACTATCGTAAACATTCGTTGCCATTTCAGAATTAGTTGGTTGAATACGAACATCATCTATATCTAAAGACGTTAAAGCTTGATGATTAAAATCATTTCCTGTAACAGCTAATTGTAATTGACAAGCAGTTCCTGCTGTAATTCCTACTAAATGAGTTCCTACTTCAAATTTAAATTCTAATAAAACCCATTCTCCAACTTGTGCTATTTTTTTCTCATTAGATGCCGTTGCAAGAACATTCCCTGCATCAACTAACTGAACATTTATATGATTATTTTTACCAAACGTAGTTTTTGAATTTCGTCCTACTAATTCATTTTTTGCCCAAAGACGAACTAATAAACCATTTCCTAAATTAGGATCTAAAACTCGACTTGAAACAATTAAATCATCTATAATAGTAGTAGGAGTTGTGCCCAATTTAAGGCCATTATCACCTGCATGTCCTGAAGTTTTTAAACTCGGAGTGGTTAAAAATTGTCCCTTGAATTTTTCATCTTCAAAGCTTTCAAAACCAATTGTATTATACTCTGAGTTTTGTGCAAGGGCCGTATTTAAAAATTTATTATAACCGTATTTTGCAGCACTAGGTATACCTGACGTTGTATTCCATTCTTCTAATGAATAACCATTAGGTGAATATTTAGAAACAGCAGAGGTATTAACCCAGTTAGCATTGCTACCACTCCAATCAAACATAGTAAAGTGATTAAAAAAGCCGCTATTGTAGTTTTTTTGTCCTTTTTCTCCCCAATTCAATGTACCATTGTCATTTGCAGAAGTAGCTCCTGTTGAAGGATCATAGGTATAAGTTTTATCCAATCTATATAACTTATTCAATTCTACAGCATAGTCTGAAATGTTCTGAGTTGTTGCAGTTTGATCCACTAAATATTCTCTAATAATAGGGTCTTCTAAACCAGAACTTACCCCATCGTCAAACCAGTCTCCTTTTTTTAATGTCATTGCAGACGCAGATAAAATATTTTCTGGAGCTCCTACCCATCCATCAATCCCACCACTGTGTGCTAATGGATTTCCTTTATCTCCATAGGAAGTTACCGAACCAACAGTTCCTGTTAATTGATTCGTGTTATCAGGGTTTAATGCTTTTTGCCCCATTTCAGGATAAAACCATGCTGCTGGTAAGTTCCAGTTATACACTTCTCCGTTATGAAGTACTGTTTGTGGATTTAAAGGATCAGAATAATCAGCAACAATTGTTCGATCATAACCATCTGTAGTCTTACTCAAAATAGGAGAACCTGTCAATTCTGAAAAAGCTAAATGCTCAACAGTACTAATAGCATTATTCATTGTAGTTTCTACAGATTTGACTATAGCAGGAAAGAATAAATTACGTGTTGTCATATGACGAGCCATTCCTTTTTCCCCAAAAGTAAAGTTAAATCCAAATTGAGGAGAAACTTTAAATGCTCCAAAGTAAGTTACTAATAGACCTAAATCCATACTAGAACGAATGCTTTGATCATAAACAGCTTGAGCTGTCATTGTAATATCATCTTCTAACCCTAAATGTCTTTCCTTCATTACATATTCACCCAATTGAGCATCATAAGATAATGTAGGTACTTTTTCTCCTGGTTGATAATAATCGTATGCAACTCTTGAGGTTAAGGAAATATCTGGATTATCACTGGTAGATATATATGAATCTCGATCAGAAAAATAAAGTCTATCATATGTTCCTCCATAAGTCGACTCTGCTCTTACTTGACCATTCATGTTTGATTCTATAAACAAGAATGATTGAGCAAGCCATCTATAATCCAAGTTGTAATTGAAAATTCCTAAGGATAAAGGAATGGTAGTTCCTCTACGATAATTTCGACGCCTATCATAACTTTGTGGTTGTCCTCCCCCCAAATTAGTTTGTTCTACACTACTATTTCCATTCAAAATACCATAATCTTCTTTTCCATCATCGAAATACATTTTGGTTGGATAATAATCATGTGTAAAATATTCTTTCACCAAAAATCCACCAGATTGCTTTGTAGCTGTATTGGATCCAGATAAACTAAGGTTTGACATGACAATTCTACTATAATTAACAGATGCTGGAGGAAGTTTAAATTCACCATATGGCATTTCGCCCTCTTCCCGATCTCTCCCTGCAAAAATTTTAGAGAAAAAGTCTTGGCTGTTCCGTTTTTCGTAATAAATTAAGGCATTTTCTTCTCTTCCCTCCATAGGTTCATTTGTAGCAACACCACTACAAGAGCCATCTTCTCGAACATAATCATACTCTGTACCAAATAACTGAGCATCGCCACTTTCCATTCCTTCATCGTACATCAATACTCTTTTTACTCGTACTCCTCCTCCTCTTTTAGAATTTACTAATGGAACTCTAATGTATGAATCTTCGTAATTCAAATGTTTACATGCATCAATATACGCTGGTAAATCTTTTGCAGCAAAAGCTTGATCCATTCTATCAAATTGACCTTGTCCTCCTAAATTTGAAGAAGTACTTCCTATTCCTGCTGCATTGTCTTTGAACGAATAGTAATTAAAATCGGCTGTTGAAGGAATAGGATCGTCCTGATACTCAAACCCTGTATTCTGATGACTTACATACTGTATATAATCATAACACAATTGTTTTGGAATGTCTTTTCTATCTGCAAACCAGCCATTGTTCATTGGATTTCCTATAGACAAATAAACACCATTAGCATCTACACCTGCCTTTCTAACAATAGCATATCCTGAGATATACTCTTCTGATTCTACATCATCATTATCTAATCTGTATTTAAATTTAAAATAAACTCTATTTTCCTGAGCTGTTGCTTGTACATTTTGAGGCTCATAGAAATAATAATTTGAATTTGAAGGGTCTACAGTTTTAGCAACATCTTTTTTCTTCATGTACATATGTCGTAAAACATCAACTAAAAACTGCTCTTTTTCTATTTCATTATTAATTCCCATATCCTCTAAATTGAGATAAAACTTATTTCTTTGTTCTTCTCCTGGATGGTTTGGGTCAGGAACATTGTCATCGTCCTGAGAGTTAGCTGCCTTTAAGCTAATCATACCTAATGCTTTTTTATCTTGAACTTTATGATATGTTTTTTCTTCATATTGCACTAGAATCTCTCCCCCCGAAGGCAGCTTTATTTGTTTTAACATCCATGCAGCAGGATCATAATCTTTAGGTTCAGTATACTCTCCTTGATATAACCAATGTTTATCCTTATCCCTTCTATTTTCTCCATCATAAGCTAAATTCCCCCAACGCCCTATTGCATCAGGAGTGTAATTAGGTGTTTCTGCTCCTGCATTATAAGCAGGCCAATCCCCTGTAGCTCCAAATAAATGTGGGTATCTATTTTGAATCACATTATCAAAATCAATGGCTTTTTTATATTCATATTCAAATTGATAAGGACTAACTTTGTAACTTTTAACTCCTTCGTATTCAAACCAAACTTTTTTCAAAGTTAGTTTACCACTATTATTAATACCATTTTCATCCAAAACAGGATTCTCCCATGCTCGTCCAAAAAAGTTATTAACAACATTTGACCAAGAAGAATAATCATACTCAAAGTGAGTTGTAGTCAATGGCTTTGATAAATCACTTTTAGCAAATAAAATAATACGCTCTAATTTTTCAACATCTTGATCTCCTCCTTTAGAGTCTTTTTCGTTCAAGGCATCTTTAGGTAAGGTAAAATCGCCATCATTTGAAGGAAAATCAGCAACCTCATTATTTAATGATCCTACACCTGCATCAGTTGGCGTTTCAAAAACTTGCCCTAAACCATCGTATCGTACATCTCCTGATCCATCATATTTATCAAGTGCCAATAATGGATCTAAATGAGTAAAATCTTCACTAGCATCTGTTTTATTGGTAATAAAAATAGCAATATGGGATTTTGTTTCTACTGCATTTAAATAATAGTTTTCACGTAGACCACTTGATACTGATCCCATATCGTCAGATACTTTAGCCTGTTCATTCTTTTGATAGTCTAAGCCTGTGTAAGGAGTTCTATAACGATACCAGTTATTATATGCTTCAGTTGTCACATCTTGACCTCTTGTCCAACGTCGATAATCAAAAGCTGTATAACCGCCAAAATCATCTGTAGTTGGCCCATCTCCTTTTAAATCAATATAATCAGGAGTAGTAATTTGAGTCATTAAATAGGTATTTGCATACCATTCTTTTAGCTCTTGTCCCAACTTTATATCTAAGTCTCCTTCTTCTGCAACGTCAGGGTATACGACATTTCCTTTTCGCTCTATTTGTGTTCCAACTGTTGTTAAAGGATCAGGTAAGAGCCCTAAACCAGCATCTGGTCCATTCCCCCAATGTTCTGTTCCTGTAATATCAACTCCATAAGAAATACGAGCTTCATTTTGTACATAAACAGGCAAACCATAGGTGTACTTATTACCATCAGGATTCCACACTTTTATTTGTGCTATATGTTCTCCCAAATCTAAATTTGCTACGGAACCATTCTGGTCAATTTTATTGCCACTTGGGCTACTTGGAATAGCTTCAATAAATTTTAAAATTCGATCACTTTTTTCAAAAGCTTTTGTCCTATCAACATTTCCAGTACTAACATCATGAATGTCAACATTACGAACATATTCCATATAAGATGACTGCCCTTTATAGTAATCATCATTAGGTCCTCCATTAGAACTAGCGCCAGTATATCGCTCTCTAGCAATGTACTTACTAATATTGGGTACATTTGTTATTGCTCCCCCATCTACTTCTGTTCCGCCATTTTTTATTTTTCCAAAAAAACCACCTCTAAAGTCACTGACAATTTTTTCCAAATCATTAGGATTTGAAAATATATCTGTGTTTGCTAGATCAGAATATAACAAAGCTCCCCCCATATCATTTTTAGCTCTAAAAAATGGCAAAGCTCCATCAAATTCATAGTCATCTACTTTTGAATTATCGTCAGGATCCAAATCTCCTGTTTCATCTCTCAACAGCCATCGCTTAGATTCTGTTTTCGATTTATTTATAAATTGAAACGTAGCTCCTAATGTAAGTCCCAATCCAGCATCACCTTGTTTATTCAAAACAAAACCACCACCACCATTAATACTAGGCACTATTGCAGGATCTCTAGTATTACCTTCTGCTAAAAAATCAGAATAATAATGTCCAACTTTGTTATGATGTAATCTATAAGTTCCTGATAGCCCTTCTCCTATTGCATTAAAATAATCTGCATTATTATAAGGGATACCAACAATTTTATCTCTAGGGGAATAAGTAGAGTTTTTTTCAATCCCAAAATCACTCATAACATGTTCTCCAGCAGCATCATGAGTGACATGATCACCTTTATTAGGATTATACATATACCCATACCCTTCATAATCTACTTGAGGCTGAGATGCTTGAACGTTTAAGCTTTGGGTTCTAGTATAAGAAGCAGTTACTGGCCCTAATAGAGCTTTAGCTGTTCCTCCAAAAGTAAGATTTAAACCACTGTAAGGTTTTACTGATGCAGCTACAGATGCTCCTGTATGCGCAAATATACCTGACATACTCACAGTTAATTTAACATTACCAACAGCTTGTTTAAGAAATGATTCTCCAAAATCTTTTACCTCTTTTTGAAGAGCAGATTTATTACCTCTCTTGATTTCCTTATTCAACCGAAGACCAACAGATACATTTGCATCAAATGTGATATCTCTCCCTGATATGTTAAAAGAAGCTCCAATCCCTGCTGTAGCAGGTGCATCTTTTACATTCATTGAGCCTCCTAAACCAATCGAATGAACTTGTGAATATCCTGATATATTATTAAACGAATTCATTACATTATAAGAAGCTCCTAATGAAAATGACCCATTTCCTGAACTACCATTATTAGAGTCATTATCTTTAGATATATTCAAGGATATTCCTGCACCATCAGTTCTCGTAAAGGTCCAACTTGGTTTTATTTGGTTATATTCTGTTACTTTTCCTTTATAATCATCTGGTAATCCTCTTTTAGAACGACTTAATGACCCAGGGTTTAACGTCCAGTTATGCCCAACCCAAGATGATTCCATTCCCATTGAAGGGTTAGCATCATAAGATAGTGACAAGGCATAACCTCCACCATCAGTACCAGGAACATTCAAAACAGGTAAGTTGTATTGAAAATCCCCTGTAAACGGATTAACCATATTAGTAGTTGCAACAGGTGTGAATTTTTGAAATTCGGGTTGTGAAGGTCCTGAAGTTAAGGCATAAACGGATGTTGGATATACCAATGTCTCCATAATTATGCATACCAATAGAGACCAAGCAACTCTCTTTTTGAAAGCTCTCGTTTGCTGAATCATGACTAAATTTGTTAGTTTAAAGTGGTTTAATTTTGTTTAGTTATATTTTAGATCTGGAATATTATTTAAATCTTTTTTATAAAAAAGAAAATGATGTTTTCCTGTTCCATATATTTCATCATTAAAAATCAAGTCAACCTTATCTTGATTAGACCATTCTTCTTGAAAATCTTCTTTTGCAAAAACAATGTTAACCAAACGATGTTGTGTTAAGCCATAAACATTTTCTGCTTCTACCAAAACAGGCGCAATTTCCTGATTTCCTATTTTTAGTCTAATAAATTTTTGTAGTTCAAAATTTACAGTAAGAGCTTGTTCTTTAAACTCAGCTAAAGAACTAACTGTTTCTGTCATAACATCAAACTTTGTATCTGCCTCTTCTGATGGCGCTATTTTAAGAATAAAATTAAAGCTATTTTCGTAATCTTTTTGTAGGCTATCTTTTGATAAGTTTGGAAATGCTTCACATGCCTTATAAACATAAAAATCTGTTGGCATATATTTCATACTAAATGAAAGCACTCCTATATTTTTCATTTTCACCAAACCATTACTTGGTGTATTAATATATTTGTAGTAATCCTTTATATTATCAATTGATTGGTTACAACTTAATAGGGACAATACAACTAAGGTTAATACTATCATTAGGCTTCTAAAGATTGTTTTACTCACCTCGGTATTTTTTATTGATGAAAACTAAAACCTCATCCGTAACATCATAATTGTCACCACCATACACTAAACTACTAGTTCCTCCTGCACCAATAATCAAATCATAACCATTACTCAAAGCATATTCTTTCAAATAAGCATCAATTTGTTTAATGACTGCCTGCGTTAACTTTTGATCTTCCTCTAATTTCATCTTCTCTACAGATTGATAATAATTATTAAAAACTGTTTCTTGTTGATGTAATTTACGTCCTAGTGTTTCTTTTTCTTCTTTATTTAAGGTTTCACTTTTAGTCTCATAACTAGCAAAAGTCGCACGGTATGTCTTAGACAATGAATCTAAATTATTTCCCCATTTTTGGTTTTTAGATTCTAGGCTTTTATAAGACTCAACTGTCCCTAAATAATTTTCAAAAAGATATTCTGAATGAACATAGGCTACTTTAGGTTGATCTTCTACTCCAAAAGTTAACCATAGAGTCCACGACGTTATTATTACTGCAAATAGTATTTGCAATACGGTAGATAGTTTCATGAGTTATTATAGTGATTTTTAAATTTTACAATAAATTCTTAATACAAAGGTATTACAATTCCAGTTGTAAATCAACTTCAAAAAACTTACCATCTAACGAATGGTACATTTGAACCTTTGAATGGTACATTTCATTTAATGAATGTACTCATAAATAAAGTCTATTCTAGTATTTAATTTAGTGGAAAAGAATTTTCATGTATTACACAAAAACAGGATGCTTTTGTGAGCTTGATTAGCAGTTTCATGGTTCTAGGCTTTTATATAGTTATTCTATGTAATAAAATTAAAGTACTCTATTTAGGGTTAGACGTATATTTAATTATGCGGCAAATGTAAATCAAAAAGATATAGCAACCAAGTCTATTTTTTAATTTATTTTTTACATATATCTTTAGTATTTATTTTCCATTTCTGCTGCCCAATAAATAAAAAATAAAACTAATCCATAGATTGAAAATAAAAGTAAAAACTCTTAATTTGCAGTCACTAAAACCAAAATCATGAAAACATTATTTATTACTCTAACACTTCTTGTGTTATGACTAAAATCAATGCTCAAAAATTCTCAGATGCTATATTAGAAACTAGAGAAATTGTATTAAACGCAGCTGATACCATTAAGAAGATTAAAATATTTATTGTCAATCCTAAAGTAAAAGTTGAACACAATAAGTTTTACGCTTGGTACCAAAAACAAGTTGTACTACATACTCAAGGAGCTTGGTCTGAAAATTACTACAAGGAAAATACGAATCCTTTTATCCCAATCACAATCTATTGGAACAAGGGCTTTATGAAAAAGGTTGGAAAGTTGGATTGTGGAAACAATGGTATCCTGATGGCACTTTAAAAGAGCAAGTTCTTTGGAAAAAAGGCTTAAAACATGGCACCTTTGAAGCATTTGATCCTAGTGGGCAATTAACAGAAAAAGGAATCTATCGAAAGGGGCAGTTATATGGTTCTTTTTCAAGCTTTTTGAATGGAGAGGAAACTACAGTTAAATACCGTCGGGGCAAAATTTTTGTGAAAAAATCTCCCCTTTTTCAATTTTTTACAAAAAAGGAAAAATCTTCTGATGCCCCTAAATCCAAAAGCAAGAAAAAGGAGTCTAAGAAAAAAACGAAACCAAAGAAAAAAAAGGTAAATAAGAAAGTTAAAAAAGCAGAAGAAAAAAAGTAAATTTTTAGCGTTTTTTTCAAAAAGGTTTGCTGCTCATTACCAAACTGTACCTGAATAGAATCTTTATAGATTTTTTTTACTTCAACGCCTTGAAAAACATTGCCTTTCCTTGCAATTGGATAAAATTTACTATTCACTTTTATTAAAGCAACAGTATCTGCATTCATTATTTGAAAGCCTTGATAAACAAATAAAGGAAAAGGTTTCTTTGGAGCATTCTTGGCTACTGTTTTTGGAGTTTTTTGATTTACTTTGGGACGAGTATTTGTATTCTTAGAGTTTTGTTGTTCTAGGACGAGTACTTTCATTAGAGGAATAATTAAATCGTTTTCCTAAAAATGGATCTTTATAATCTACTAATAAAGTATAGCTATCCTTTTTTTGTTTTTCTTCAAATACAGGCAGGTGATCATATTCAGGAATATCAAAATGCTCTTCTCCTCCATAAACCGCTTGATAAATTTTATAAAAAACTAAGCCCCACACGATCAGTAAAATAAATCCTAAAATATAGGGCGCATATTTATTATCCTTCATTATTTAATTGATTGTAAATTGCCATAAATTAGAAGTACTACTTTGCTCATTATTTACTCCCACTGATTTTACTTGCCAATAGTAAATTCCAGCTCCATAACCAATAGTGTCTGAGTTGCTAAAAGTGTAATTATTATTGGTCAGTTCTAATTTTTGATAAGCCGTTGCTGTATTATTATGATATAAAAATAAGCTGTCTTTTGCGATCCGAGAGGCTCGCTGCCAACTCATATTAAAAGGTAATCCTAAAGTGCTATTATTAGAAGGACTATTATGTATTGGAATCATGTTGATATTGAACTGTTGGACAGCAGTATAAGCTGTTGTATCTATCCCTACACGCATCGCTCGAATTCGATAATAAAAAGTACCTAAACCCAATCTACGAATTAAATATAGGTAATCTTGTTGGGTGCTTGTATCTGTTGCAATTGTTTGGCTGTTAAAGGATGGATGCGTTGCTACTTGCAGTTGATATTGATCGGCTAAGCCTAATTCCGTCCACCAAAAAGCAACGGAATCTGTTGCATAAACAGTATTAGGCGTTGGCGCAATTAAGTTGACAATTTGATTGGCTAAAGAGGTGTCCTGAACTACATTTAAATCATACGTATTGTAGCCTGTTTCACTAGAATTATTTAACCCAATGACTCGCCATTGATATTCTTTAGGCTCTAAGCCAAGAGTCAACCTTCGACCAGCTATAAGGGTGTCTAAAACATAGTCTTCAATAAAATCAAATCGCTTGGAAACAAGTTGAAAACGATATTGGTTTACATCAGGCAAGCTGTCCCAAACAAAAGTTTGAGTTTGAGTGTAGGTAGTATACCCATTTGGTGGTGAGAGCATATCTACTTTTCGCTTGCTTAGGTCTTCTTCAAAGATTAAATTACAGCTTGTTATCAGTAAAGTTATGCTTAATAGAATTAAATATTTCATGGCTATTTGGTTTCTTTTTTTTCTTGATTCTGGATATTTTGCAACTGTATGTGAGCAGTCAATTCGGATTGGCGACTTTGGTAATTTTTCCCTAAGTTAAATTCTACGGAAACAACACGCCCTAGTTGCTCTTTTTGTTCCAAATTATAGAGTAAACGTACCATTGGTACAAAAGTCCCTTCTACTTTGATTGGATTGTGCAAAATTTTTACATCTTGTTGTTTGTAAACAATTGATTCAGGCATTTCTTGTATTGCCAATTTATTTTCTTGACAAAAAGAAGTTACTTTTTGGAACAAATAATTCTGTGTAAAGAATTGATTATTCTGTTCTGACTCTAATTGCTTTAATTGTTCTTGATAATGTTCTATTTGCTGCCAAGCTTGCCCTGCACTAGACAATTGTTGTTGCAACTGATTTGTAGTTTGATAGGCTGTCCATGTTTTTCCAAAAGCCAATGAATAGGCAATCACTAAAAATAGGGCAATTCCTCCCAACAACAGTTGATATTTTTGTTTGTAATTCATTTCTTTAGATCGCTTCTTTTTTTAAAAGCCCATAGAGGTACTCATTTTAAATAGAGGTAAATACATTGCCACTAAAATGACGGCTACAATTCCTCCCAGAAATACAATTAATACAGGTTCTATCAAACTACCAATAACGGCTGTCTGCTGATCGACTTCTTCTGTATATTGTGCTGCCAAACGCTCAAACATTAAGTGTAATTTTCCTGACTCCTCTCCTACCTTTATCAAAGCCAAAGCTTGTGGTGGATAAAAACTAAATTCGCTCAATCCTTCATGCAGTTGTGCTCCCTGAAAAACTTGTTTTTCAATTTGCGCCAAAGAGGAGCTGACAGGATAAAAATTAATCATTTGTTGAACTAATTTTAAAGCGTTTAACAAAGGTACGCCTGATACCAGTAGCAAAGCCATTGCCTGACAAAACCTTGATAAATAAACCTTTTGAATGATGCCTCCAAATAAAGGAATGTGCAGCATTATCCAAGCAATTGTTTTGCGAAACCACAGTTTTTGACGTTGGCTATAAGCTCCTACAATCAATACAAATATGCTTAAAAATAGATAGGGCATTAGTATGCCAATCCAATCGGACAAACTCACCACCATTTGTGTTAAAGCGGGTAATTCTTGTTTGAAACGTCCATAAATTCCGCTAAACATCGGCACCAAATAACGCAGCAAAAATAAAACGGCTAGCAAAGAAAAAGACAAGACAAAAATAGGATATGCCAAGGCTCCTGTTAATTGTCTTTTGTAACTCAAGGTCTTTTCAAAAAAATTGGATAAATCCTTTAGAATTAAATTTAAACGCCCTGTCTCCTCTCCTATTTGAATGCTGTATTGCTCGTAAATAGAAAATTTACCCAAAGCTTCCATACTTTCCGAAAGTGATTTACCTTTGACAATCGAATCTTTCAACTCTTTTATTAATGCTTGATCTTGCTTTTTTTTATAGCTCTGTTCTATTAGCTCCAAAGCGGCTTGAATGTCTAAACCTGAGCTCAATAAGGTTTCCAATTGCCCATACAAAACTAGCTTTTTTTTGATGCCAAATTTAGGCTCAAAAAACTGAAGGTCCTGATTCATAAAACTCCAAATGGACGTTTTTTTTGAATCTTTAGGAACCGCCTTTAGGGCTTTTTTTTGTGGTAATTGAATGCTCATTTATTGTCTGCGTTTTCTTCTCTTAACAGGGTTTTATAATCGTATTTTTTTTGTATAAAAATAGTAAAGTTTTGTTCAAAAAATTTAGTTTCTAATTCGATAGCATCTACTCTTCCTTCTTGAATGTTTTGTAACTCCCAGCTTGCTTGAAAACGTAAGCTAGGCAATAAAAAAGTATCGGTATGAATGTTTGTATGAACGATAC
>CANNZV010006069.1:0-21110 GCA_947561585.1 Caprella mutica
CTGTAATAAGGGGCAGAAAAATCAACAACTTCGTCCCGCTCTGGCGTGATCGAATATTGCTGCATGTTCACGTCAAAATCCTTGGCACCCGGCTGGATCGCCTCATCAAATGAGGACCGCACCCAGACGACATCCGCAGCCGCAAAGCCCATTTCACCCGCAACAGCATAGGCCACCGCTGCCTCAAACCCTTTGCCGCTTTCTGGTGCGTCATCCATCACCCAGGGAAAATAAGCAGGGTTCCCGGTGGCAATGGTGAACTTCCCCTCCGTCAGGGTTTTGCCCGCCGCACAATGCCCATCTGCCAGCGCTGATGTTGCCATCACCGCGCAGGATGCCAATGCCAATGCAATCGTTCGTGTCATATCCGTGCCCCTCAAGTTCAATCCATTCCCAAAAAGCGTAGGTCGCCACCAAGGGGCTGTCCAGTGCGAACGCCATCACATTCAAGCTCACCAACGGGTGCATGCCCAAAAATCCTGCTCAGATGTTGCGCAGTCAGAAACATTCATTCATATTCAAATAAGAGAATTTAAAGGAGGCCATTATGCGGATCACGCGCCGCCATTTTATCCAAGGCACCGCCGCCTTGCCCCTGTTTGCCACAGCCCCAACGCGCGCCCTGTCCGATATCCAGATCGGCACAGCGCGACTGACGACGGTCAGTGACGGCAACCTTGTACTGCCCGGCAGTTTCATCTTTGAGCCGATGCCAAAGGATGACCTCGCCCCGATCCTGACGGAATATGATCTCTCTTCGGAACGCCTCACGCCGGAATGCAATCTGGCGCTTTATCGCGATGGCACCAACACGGTGCTGTTTGACGTCGGCTCTGGCCCAGACTTTATGCCTAGCGCGGGTCAGATCATCGACAGCCTTGATGCCATTGACCTCGCCCCCGAAGACATCACGCACGTTGTCTTTACCCACGCCCATCCCGATCACATCTGGGGGCTGCTTGATGATTTTGATGATCCGCTGTTCACCGAAGCCACCTATCTGATGGGCCGCGCGGAATGGGATTATTGGTGGAACCCCAATACGGTGGATGAGATCGGTGAGGCGCGCGCGGCCTTTGCCGTAGGGGCCAAGCGCCGGATGGAGATGATTGAGGACAATGTCGCCTTCTTTGACGATGGCGACGAGGTGTTGCCGGACATTACCGCCATTTCCTCGCCCGGACACACGCCGGGGCACATGAGCTTTGAGGTGCGCAACGGGTCAGAGGCCGCAATGGTGCTGGGAGATGCCATTGGCAATCACCACGTGGCCTTTCGACGGCCGGACTGGCACAGCGGCTCTGACCAAGACGCCGCACAGGCCGCAACCACGCGCAAGCGTCTGCTGGATCGGATCACCGCCGACAAAATGCGCGTTGTGGGCTTTCACCTACCCGGTGGCGGGATCGGCCATGCCGAAGCGGCAGATGGCGGATATCGTTTTGTGCAGGAGGATACCTGATGCGTTATCACCTCGCCGCCGCACTGGCCCTTTGCGCCATGCCTGCCTTCGCGGATGAAAACATCCCAGATCAATACCCCGGCTCCGTCCTCTATTCCAAGCCCGTGGAAGTCATCCCCAACGTCTGGTCCGCCATCGGCGCCACGGCCCCCCCGACGTATGAAAACAGCGGCCATAACAACAACCTCAGCTTCATCGTGACAGGCGATGGGGTGGTGGTGATCAATGGCGGTGCGGCCTACCTTCTGGCCAAGGCCTTGCATGATGAGATCAAGCGGATCACGGACCAACCTGTGAAGCTGGTGATCGACGAAAACGGCCAGGGCCACGCTATGCTGGGCAATTCCTATTGGGCCGAACAGGGCGTGCCCATTCTGGCGCATGTCGATGCCGCCCATGAGATCGCAGAACGTGGCAATCGCATTCTGGAAGGCATGAAACGCTATAACCGCGACAAGGCCGAAGGCACCTTTGTCGCCCCCCCAACCCAGACCTTTGAAGACAAACACGTGGTTGAGATGGGAGAATACACCATCGAAGTGCTTTACCTTGGCCCGTCACACAGCCCGGTGACACGCAAGTCTGGCTACCTGAACAGAGCCTTGTGATTGCCGGGGACATGGCGTTTCACGAACGCCTTTTGCCGATCTTTGACGACACCATGACTGCCGATTGGATTGAGACGTGGGAGAGTACCTTTGAAGGGCTAAATGCCACCTACGTGATCCCCGGCCATGGCCATCCGACCAACATGGATCAGGTGCGGCGCTATACACGCGACTACCTGGTCTATCTGCGGGGCAAAATTGGCGAACATCTGGACGCAGGCGGTGAACTGGCAGAGGCGTATTACGTCGATCAGTCGCCCTACGCCCATCTACATACCTTTGACGAACTGGCGACACGCAACGCAGGCCGCGTCTTTGAGCAGATGGAGTTTGAATGAGCGGTGCCGCTCAACTGTGAGAGGATGATGGTCTGCTTGGAGCTCATACCTACTTAAGTTTAGGCCACTCAGCACGGGGCAAGGGCTTTAGCCCGCCGTGCAGCGCCAGCCCCCCGCTTGGGCTGGCGCTATTGCTAGGCTTGTAGCTTCGCACGATAGAGAGGGACGAGCTTGGCGACCATAAAGGGGCAGGAAACCACTGTCGGGATGCGCCACCCCGGGGCTGACGCAGCACGGCTACCTATGGCGCGTCAGTCAACAACAGCTAAGTCCGCACAGCAGCCCCTCAAACACGCCACCCAACAAAAAAGCCCCGCAGCAACAAACTGCGGGGCCTTCTCTTGACCTTGAAAGGTCTCAGCCGAACATGTCCGCGGTGATGCCCGCGTACCAACCTTCAGATTCCTCATAGGTCGCTTTGCGCACGTCAGAGGTTTCGCCACGGCCGAGATGAACCCATCAACCTTAGCAATCTTCTCAGCCGTCGCTTCGTAAGTGGCGCCAACCTTGACCCCATCATTGGTGTCAATAAGCGACCAGCAGGTGTTGGAGAACTTGGCCGGGAACACTTTGGACCCCGTCAATGCACCGCGCACCGCGTTGGCGCAGACCTTGGCCTGTGAGTTGGCAGAAAAGCCCGATTTAGGCATATCACCCTGTTGCGACGCGTCACCCAGCACATAAACATCCGCGTCCGCCTTGGTGGACATATCCGCCGCATTCACTGGGGCCCAATTGCCGTCCGTGACGCCTGCAAGCTCTGCAATGCGGCCTGCCTTCATGGCGGGGATCACATTGCAGACATCGACGTTAGTAACTTCTCCATCAATCGTGACCGTCATTGCGCCGGGATCAACAGAGACATTGCCGCCACCAAAATCATCGCCAATCCAGTCGATCATGCCCTCGTAATGGTTCGCCCAACCTTCCTGGAACAGGCTCTGTTTGGAGAACTTCGGTTTGGGGTCCGCTACAATGATCTTGGCCGTTGGGTTGTTGGCTTTCAGGTAATGCGCCACCATCGACACCCGCTCATATGGGCCGGGAGGGCAGCGATAAGGGTTGGGTGGTGCAACCATTGCAAAGGTGCCCCCCTGCGGCATCGCCATCAGCTGCGCCTTGAGCAGCTCTGATTGAGAACCGGCCTTGTAGGCATGGGGCATCGCGTTCTGCGCGTTGATGTCCCAGCCCTCAACCGCGCCTTCAACAAAGTCGATACCCGGACTGAGGATCAGCTTGTCATAAGACAACGTCGCACCCCCGGCGAGCGTGACAGTCTTTGCATCGCGATCCACGCCCACGGCCCAATCATGCACCACGTTCACACCATTTGCGGCCAACGTGCCGTAGGTATGGCCGATATCCTCGATGTTCTTAAAGCCACCGATATAGAGATTGGAAAAGAAGCAGGTGTAATAGGTGCGCGTGGGTTCGATCAGCGTCACCGCCACCTCACCTTTGCTGTCCTTTGCGATGTAGCGCGCTGCGGTGGCACCACCGGCACCGCCGCCCACCACAACCACATGCGGTTTACCATGGCCATCGGCCCGCACCATTGGCGCGGCAAGCGCCATGGACGCGGCGGCAGATGTGCCCAAGAATGTGCGTCTGTTAAAGGTCATTGTTCATTCCTCCCTAAATGCCTCAGTTCTTGAGGTCCTTGAAATATGCCGCAAGCGCGGCGATCTCATCATCGGCCATCCGGCCGGCAATCATTTGCATCACTTGGTTGTCGCGGTGCTTGGCGCGGTAGGCATGCAGCGCGGTCACAAAATCCTCAGTCGCCAGCCCTGTGATGCTGGGAATACCCGCATCCCCGCCGCTGGCCTGATGGCAAGTGGTGCATTCGCTTGAAAGGTACTCACCATATTCCGCATCCCCCTCCATGGCGAGGATATCAGCCGAGACGACAAAGCCCGCGTCCACCTCTGCAGGGGCATTTCCTTCCGAAAAGGTCGCGATATAGGCGATCACATCCGCGCGGTCCTGTGGTTTCCTCAAGCCGCGAAAGCTCATCTTGGTTTTGGGGACCATGCCTTTGGGATCGGCCAGAAAGTCGTCCAACGCTTCAGGGTTCCAGATCAGCCCGGCCTCCGCCGCACTCTTCATCGCTTTGGAGTAGCGAAACCCGTCAAACTGGCCCGCTGCGGCAAACAGGATGTCATTCAACGGTGGCCCACTGCGCGCGCGTGCCTTTTCCCCCAGCATGTGGCAGGCGGCACATTTCTTGAAGACCTTCTTGCCGCGCTCCACATCCCCCTCCGCCAATGCACCAAACGGGACAAAGGTCAGAGCCGAGATCAAACAGAGTATCAATCCCCGCATCACACTCTCACTCGCCAAATGTCTTGAGGTATTCGGCAAGCGCGGTCTGGTCCGCCTCTTTCTTCAAGCCAGAGAAAGACATCTTGGTGCCCTTCATAAAGGTCTTTGGTTTTTTGAGGAATGCGGCAAGGGCCTCTTCATCCCAAATACGACCTTCTGACTGTGCGGTCTTGAACCCATTGGAATATTTGAACCCCTCAACAGACCCCATCGTTCGGCCCATCAGATTGTTCAGCTGCGGGCCAGACTTGTTCTTGGCCCCCTCCCCAACCTCGTGACAGGCTTTGCATTTCTTGAACACCTTGCACCCGCTGCGATCAGTTCCGCACCACTCTCCTCTGCGTTAACCTCTTGCACTGCCGGGGCCACTTCGACCTTCGGAGCAGCAGCAGGGATGAACGACGGACCCGCAGCAGTAAACGACGGCAAACCATCTGCCGAAGCATGGTTCATCACAGATTCCGTTCCGCCCGCCGCAGGTGTATCCACCAGAAAGACCGATCGCATGGTGACGCGAGTTTCCTCCTTACAGTTCTCCATGCAAGGCTCGGCACTCCATGCCGCGTATTCCCGCGCCGCGCGGTCATCGACGACAAATCCCGACTTGTTGTGCATGTCAAAGGACCCGAGGTTTTCGTGGGTCAGTTCAAACTCATCATCAATCAGATCGTTGGAATAAAGGATGTAGGCGACAATCGCATAGGTCTCATCCGGGGTCAGCGTGCCCGCCTCGCCAAACGGCATGGAGCGGTAGACATAGTCATAAACCGTTGAAAGATGAGGCCAATAAGAACCTACGGTCTTAACCGGGTCCTTGTCCCCTAACGTGTCAAAACCGCCCGCCAGAACGGGCCAATTGTCCACGCCCTCGGCAAAATCACCATGGCAGGCGGCGCATTTGTCAGCAAAGACCTCTTCGCCGTCAAAGGCATTGCGGACCCCATAGGCAGGCCCCGCCCATCAGGCAAAACATCCACATCCCAAGCGGCAATTTCTTCGGGCAAAGCTGGGCGGCCAATGCCAAAACCGCTGTCAGAGTCGGGCGCGGGGGGCGGTCAAGTTCATGCCACTTGCCACACGGGCGGCTGCGGCGGCCTGAACCTCTTGCACCTTTGCTTCCAGATCTGCGGCGCGCGCAGCTTCTTTCACTGCCGCGCTTTGGGCGGTTTGTGCGTGTTCTTCAACCTGCTCAATGCGATCTTCGAGCAGGGCAATTGTTGCCTTTCCCGAGTTTGCATTCATCGAGGCAACAGCAACACCACAGACAATCCCAGCCCCCCCAAAGCGGGAAGCAAAATGTTAGGAGACTTCGACATTCTCGGCGATCCCTTCTGCGTTGACGTACCAGGTTTGAATGCAATTGTTGTGATAGACGGAGTTCTCACCCCGCTCTGCACGCAGTTGTTCCTTGGTCGGCTGCACATAGCCGGTTTCATCCATCGCGCGAGCCTGCACCAACATCGGCGCACCGTCCCATTGCGTATCAAGGTAAAAGCGCGTCAGCGCCTTGTGTCCCCTTGCTTGCCCAGACGTGCAGTTTCCCAGGTAATGCCGCCATCCTTGGAGACATCCACCCGTGTGATCTGGCCGTGGCCGGACCATGCCAGACCCGAGATTACCAAAGGCCCTTTGCCGTGGGAGATCGGCATTTGCGGGCTGGGGGAGGTGATGACAGATTTTGCATCCATCACCCAGGTCCATTTGCGCGCCGTGCCGTCCTCGTAAACATCTGTGTATTTTGAGGTTTCCTCGCGGCTTTCGACGGCCATATCGGTGACCTCAATCCGGCGCAGCCATTTGACCCACATGTTGCCTTCCCAACCCGGCACAACAAGGCGCACCGGATAGCCATGCTCCATGCGCAAAGCCTCCCCATTGGCTTTGAACGCGATCAGCACGTCATCCAACGCCTTTTCCATCGGAATCGAGCGTCCGTTTGATGACGCATCCGCGCCCTCGACGTACACCCATTTGTCCTTGAGATCACCAGCGGCACCCAAACCCGCCTCATTGAGCAGCGCACGCAGCGGCACGCCGGTATATTCCATGTTGTGGATCATGCCGTGGGTGAACTGCACGCCATTCAGTTGCGCGCCAGCCCACTCCATGCCCGTGTTTGCCGCACATTCGCAGAAATAGACGTGGTTTTCGCGGGGGAAGCGTTCGAGGTCCGCGTAAGAGAACACCAGCGGCCTATCGACCAGCCCGTTGATCATCAATCGATAGTCTTCTTTGCGCATTTCAATCGCGCCGGAATGGTGCCGCTCAAAGGCGCAGCCTTGCGGGGTGATCGTACCATCCAGCGCGTGAATGGGCGTGAAGTTGATTGAGGAAATGGGCGAGGCCGTCAGCCATTCAACATTACGGCGCACCACATGAGATTCAAACTCAATCGGCATGCCGTAGGGTGTTTCATCAACCCCAGCACCAAGGCCCGACGCCCAATCCTGCAGCTCGGTGATCAGCGGGTCAGGACCTGCACTTGCGGCCCCCGCAACCGTGCCAGCGGCGATCGCTGCACTCCCACGCAAAAACGCGCGGCGTGAAGGAGTTTTGGTTGGATCATTCATCTTTGATCTCTCCGTTCGTCTCGTCATGTTCCAATCACTTCGACGGAATTGTTGTCCTGCACCGTCACGGTGCCCAGCTTGGCAATGTGGCTTTCCACCACGTCCCAAATCTGGGGCCCTTCCGTGGCTTCATTGACCGAGGCCCAGCCAGCAACCTGATAGCCGCGGCTTGCATCAATCGCCTCGCCCGTCTTGAGCAGGGTCATATTGCTGATACGGTTGCCCTGCGGCTGGCTGACATCAATCCGATACCCAAGGCCGCCCGTGCGCACCATGTCGCCGCCCTGCTGGTAGTAAGGGTCGGGGTTAAAGATGTTGTCGGCCACGTCCTCCAGCACCACCTTGAGAAACTCGCCTGTGAATTCAGTACGATACGCCTTGCCGTAGGTCATGGAGGTCACGCCATAGATATCCTCGCGCGTGATGTCCTGACCGGGGATCATTGAGGGCCCCCAGCGCACGCCAGGGCTAAGCGCGATTTCGGCGTCGCGTTCCGAGATCAGCGCATCACAAATCACATCATCCCAAGTGCCGTTAAAGTTGCCACGGCGATAGAGCAGGCTCTCGGTCTGGCCGATCACCTCTGACATCTCCGCTTCATATGGCGCGCGCTGTTCCTTGATCAGCGATGCCACTTCCGCGTCTGGTTCAATCACATCCGCAAAGATCGGGATCAGCTTGTGACGATAGCCCATCATGCGCCCGTCACGAATGTCCAGATCAACCCGGCTGACGAATTTGCCGTTGGACCCGGAAGGCACGATGATCGTCTCGCCCGACAACGCAGGCTCCGGCAAAGCGTCATGGGTATGACCGGACAGGATCACATCAATGCCCGACACCACAGTCGCCATCTTCTTGTCCACGTCAAAGCCGTTATGGCTCAGCACAACCACACATTCCGCACCCTCAGCGCGGACCTGATCGACCATGGCCTGCATGTTCTCATCCCGGATACCGAACGAGTATTCGGGGAACATCCAGCCAGGGTTGGCGATGGGCATGTAAGGAAACGCCTGACCAATCACCGCGATCTTGGTGCCGCCGCGTTCGAACATCTTGTAGGGCTGAAACAGCTCGGCTGGTTCGTCCCATTCGGCGTCAAAGATGTTCTGGCCCAGCGCGGCAAACGGCAACCCTTCGACAATCTCTGCCACGCGATCCGAACCCAAGGTAAACTCCCAATGGAAGGTCATCGCATCAGGCGCCAGCGCGTTCATGACGTTGACCATGTCTTGCCCCTGCGTCTTGAGGCAGGTGTATGAGCCATGCCAGGTGTCGCCACCATCGAGCAAAATCGCATCCGGGCGATCCGCGCGCATGGCCTTGATCACCGTCGCCACACGGTCCAATCCACCAACGCGCCCATACCCTTGGGCGAGGGCCGCAAAATCACCGGAACTCAGCGCGTAATGGCTGGGGCTGCCGTCGTCGATGCCATAAAGCTTGCGGAAATCGGCACCAGTGACATGGGGCACGGCCCCCTTGTTGTTGCCCACACCAAGGTTGACCGAAGGTTCCCGGAAATAGATCGGGTTCAACTGGCCATGAATGTCCGTGACATGGATCAGCGAGACGTTGCCAAAAGTATCAAACTCCAACAGCTGATCCTGCGTCAGACTTTGCTGCGCGGCAAGGCGCGCCCAATTGCCAAATCCGGATGTCCCAAGCATGGCGGATGCCGCCATACCCACCTGAAGAAAATCGCGTCGGGAGATCATCTTGTGCCGCCTTTACTACATATGCGCATGTTTGAATTCGTTTGAGCAAAAAAGACCCCGCAGCCTAAACTGCGGAGCCTTTTCAGATTAGTTGCGAACCGAAGGTGTCTCGACCGCGAGGCCCTGACCGCGTGAGGCAAGATAAAGCTCAAGCGCTTTGAACTCGTCCCCGCCCTCTTTGAACGGCGTGGCGCGAATGTTCTTCATGCAGCCTTTGAAACGGCCATGGCTGGAATTCAGCTTGGCGTTCTTCAAACGGTAGGTCGGAAAGCCGTTAATCTGACCCTGAGACAGGTGATCGGCACGGATCATTGTGCCGTAATTGTCCTCGTGACAATTCGAACAGGACATATCCAACTGACCCACGCGGGTGTAATAGAGCTCTTTACCCTTTTCCCAGAACGGCGCCGCATCGCCATCAATTGCAACGTTGATCGGCATCCCGCGAGATTGCAGACCAATCAACGCTGTCATGGCAGTCATGTTGCCCTTGGACCATTTCCACGGCTCAGCCCCCATACGATCTGTGCGGCATTCGTTGATCAGGTTTTCCATGGTGACCAATTGGCCATCCTCAACCCGCGGTAACGTGGGGCGCAGCCCGGCGAAGTCTTCGACATTCTCGTGGCAGGACGAACAGGCTTTGCCCTCTGACCCATCCACTTTGTCCCAAAGATCAATCGCCTGATCGACAAAGATCATGCCCGGATTGTCAAAATCATCGGCCTGCAGGGCCTGAGTCTCTGATGAGCGGAAATGCCAGCCGGAATAAAGTGTGTCGACATTCTCCATATGCTCAGGGGCGGCGGTTGAACTAATCAACGTCTCCCCTTCCACATTCAGGGTCTTGTCATCCTGCGCCACGGCGCTTGTTGCAACCAGTAGCGCTGCGGCGATCATTGTTGTCTGAGTGCCATGCTGTCCCTCCCTTGGTGACAACGATTTTCCAATCAGGAAACCGCGATCTTTTTCTTTTCTTCGTAGACGGACCCGTCATCATCGTACCACGTAAAGTGGAACTCACCGGATTCAGGCACGATGGCCTCAAACTGGAAATACGGATTGGTCGAAATTGCGGGCTCCAGCGTCACGTCGATGACGTTCTGGCCGTTAAAGTCTGCAACAAAACGGTTGATGATCGAGCGCGGGATGGGATTGCCATCATCGTCCTTGCGCTGACCGCTTTCCATCTTGTGGCTGATCAACGTCTTGATCGTGATCGTTTCACCTGCGGCCGCCTTCTTGGGGACCTTGACGCGGGGTTTTACACCTGATGCCATGTCTATTCTCCTCTTTTAGCCGCCGCAGCCGCCAATGGTGACTTTCACGTTTGATTTCGCCATCTGGAATGAGCCGTCTTCCATCTTTGCAATCGCAATCACGTTCTGCGTTTTCGCAAGCCGGATGCGCGTGGAGGCAGAGCGGGACGGGTTCAATGGACCGAAGTTGAGGTCGCGACGTTCGGGATCGGGTTGCCATCGGCAAACACCGTGACCGCCACCGCACCGGGCGCGCTGACCGAAATTGGCACCGTGTTGCCATTCTCAGCAATCTCGGGCGCCGTCAGGTTGATTGCCCCCTCGCCCAACTCAGCGCCGCCTGTGAACTTCGCAATTTCGTCATCCGTCAGGGACGCGAAGGCTGGCAATGCCCCCAAACCCGTTGCCGCAAAGGCCGCCGAGCTGAGCACCAGCATATTCCGCCGAGTAAGTTCCATGTCTATCTCCTCAATCTTCTTTGAGCGTCAAAAGATACGCCACAACATCCTCAACCTGCTGTGCGGTCAGGATGGATTTCCCTGCAAAATCGTCCAGCGGACGTTCATAGCCGCTGTCGATGTAGAACGCGGGCATGATGGTGCCCTCGAACATCATTTTCGAATTTGTCACGATGCCGCGCAGCTCTGCCTCGCTCCAGCGATCTGCCACACCGTCCATCGTTGGCCCAACCTCACCGTGAAAGGATTCTTCGGCCAGATCAGCGTTCATGTGGCACGCCAGACAATTGCCCTGCTTGCGGTTGGCAAAGACAACGCGCCCCGCAACAGCATCCCCAGCCTGCCCCGTCAGTGACGCCTCAACAGTGCCATCAGTGAACGAGACGTCCATCGGTTTCACATCTTCCGCAAACGCGGAACCTGCGCAGAAAGCGGCCACAGCAGCCAAGCCCATTGTGTGTTTCATGCACCCTCCCTAAGGTCGATTCCTGTTGTTCTTTTTCTGTACACTACTGCACACATTCCAAAATTCGCAACAACAAATTCAACTAACTGAATTTTTAGATTTGTTTGCAGTTGCAGAAACCGCCAGCCTCACTCCTGCTGCTCTGCAAACTTGCGCGCGTGGTACTTCTGGAACGGCTCCTCGCCCTCGTAGCCCTTTTCGACCACCCAGTTCAGCATGTTGAAGGTTGTGTGTTTCCCAAAGGCGCCGGGCATATGTGCCACGGCGGCACCCGGCCCACTGGCCCCCTCAGCAACTTCTTGCGGAAAGAAATAGATGCTTGGCGTGAACAGCGCGCCCCAGCGTTTCACCATGTCTTTTTCTGGCAAGGTCGTACCATCAAAATCGGTGACCTCCACATCCCCAAACATGTTGATCTGCACAACAAAGAAGTTGTCCTCAATGAATTGCCCCACCTCAGGGATCACAAAAACCTCTTCGTGCATCTTCTTGCTATAGATGCACCCGCGCTGCTCAATCATGACCATCAGGCGCTTGCCTTCATCGTTGGCCTCGGCCAGATCTTCGGCCAAATCCTTGAACGTATCGCGCATCCATGGGGCCTTGTGCAGGCCGTCATCCCCCAGCTCTGCCGCCATAACTTGCGTGCCCAGCAACAGGGCTGTGAACAGAGAAAGCAATCGTTTCATGGTCATCTCCTTTGTTGTGATCACCCGATGGCGCTGAACCACGGGACATGTTCCAGCATCCATTGCGCAATGATGTTGATGGAGTTGGTGGCGATCAGAACACCAAAGATCACCAACATCAGGCCCATCAGTTTTTCGATCAGGCCGAGATGTCTGCGAAACCGCGACATCCAGCGCATGAAGGGGCCAATGAACAGTGCGGCAATGACAAAGGGCAATGTCATCCCCACACCGTACCCAAACAACAACCAAGCGCCCTGCCCCGCCGTTTCTTGCCCGGCAGCCGTAAACAGGATGGCTGCCAACACCGGGCCAACGCAAGGCGTCCAACCAAAGGCGAACGCCAGCCCAATGACATAGGCCCCGACGTATGTGACGTTCGAGGTTGATCCAGCCTCAGCCCTAAACTGGCGATAAAGAATGCCTATGCGGATCACGCCCAGAAAATGCAGACCCATCGCGATGATGATCGCAGCAGCCACCCAACGCAGAACGTCAAAATATTCGCGCACCATCTGGCCAAACACGCTGGCCGTGGCCCCCAGCCCCATAAAGACCGTGATCACGCCCAGCGCAAAACAAAGGGCCGACAGAACCGCCTTGCGACGCACGGCCCCCGTCACCTCGGCCTCTGCCGAGATTTGATTCATGCCCACGCCAGCCAGATAGCTCAGGTAGAACGGAACAATGGGTAGAATGCACGGCGACAGGAATGACAAAAGCCCGGCAATTAACGCACCCCAGAGACTGACATCGAACATAGCCGCGCGTTGCTCCACCTTGATAAATTCAAATATTAGATTATGAATGAAGGTGTGGCCGTCAATTGGAGTCTTACATGCTACGCCTTGCGGCCCTTGCCTTTCTTGCCTGCACCTTTGTGCCTGCCCCGACCCAGGCAGAGACCTATCTGCTGATGGCCGAAGAGGATGGCTGCTATTGGTGCGCGCGCTGGAACGAAGAGATCGGGCATATCTATCCCAAAACAGCCGAGGGCAAGACCGCTCCATTGCAGCGCTATGACGTACACGGCGAAGCCCCGCAGGTGACATTCGAACGCCGGGTGCATTTCACGCCGACCTTCATCCTTGTCAAAGACAACACCGAAGTTGGTCGGCTTGAGGGCTACCCCGGCGAGGACTTCTTTTGGGGGCTTTTGTCACAGATGTTCACAAAGCGAAAATTCAATTGGAACCGGCGGGCTAAGAAACTATGACACCCCACGTGGCTATCGAATCTGGCATAAACAAAGAAGCACCTTCAAAGCTTCCGGTCTTCGACGTGAATATGTGCGCCGAGGATATGGAAAAGATGATGAAGAACGCACAGGCGGCGTCCAACTTCCTCAAGGCGATCAGCCATGAGGGGCGCTTGATGATCCTGTGCCATCTGGCCTCTGGCGAAAAATCGGTGACAGAGCTTGAAGACCTGCTTTCCGCCCGTCAGGCGGCCGTTGTCCCAACAACTGACACGCCTGCGTCTGGAGGGTCTGGTTAAACCGCGCCGCGAAGGCAAGGCGATCTATTACAGCCTTGCGGATGACCGCCCCAAGCAGATCATGGAAGTTGTCTATGACCAGTTTTGCAGGCAGGACGAACCGGAAACCTAAACCGCTTGCGGCCAAGGGGAGGACGCTTTGATGCTTGAGTTGTTCGGCGAAGCCAACACCGCAGCATTGTTTGGCCTGCTTGGCGGGCTTGCCCTTGGGCTGGCGGCGCGTGTGGGCCGGTTCTGTACGCTGGGCGCAATCGAAGACCTGCTATATTCCTCGGACGATCGCCGCATGCGCATGTGGGGTCTGGCCATTGGCACTGCAATCATCGGATCACAAATGGTGATGGGCTTTGGCCTAATGGAAGGCTCTGAAACTGCCTATCTCAACCGGGTCTGGAACCCGCTTGCCTCGATCCTTGGCGGCCTGCTGTTTGGCTATGGCATGGCGCTTAGCGGCAATTGCGGGTACGGCGCGCTGGCCCGGCTGGGCGGCGGTGATCTGCGCTCACTGATGATTGTCATCGTGATGGGGCTTTCGGCCTATTTCGTCATGTCCGGGCCGCTGGCCCATGCCCGCGTGTGGCTTTTCCAGTGGTGGCGGATGCATCCGCCCCCCAAGGCCTAAGCCAGCTTATGGAGCAGAATTACGCACTTAGCCCAATTGTAACCGGCCTTGTTGTGGGGGGCAGTGTTCCTTATCTTCTCCATGGCAAGCAAATCCATGCGCCGCTCCCCCAAACATGTGTTCTGGGGCGTTGTTGTCGTTGGACTTGCCATCGTTTCAGGCTGGCTCGGCACCGCATGGATCGCCGCCACAGGGTTTGAGGCAGAGCTCATTGAAACCCACACCTTTGCCGCGCCCATTGGGGATACGATCTTTTATGGCATGACAGCTTCGGGAAATGCCCTTTCCTTTAGCGTCGGCTCGGTTGTGGGGGTGGTGCTGGGGGCCTGCCTTGGCTCCTACTCCAAAGGGCATTTCCGCTGGGAAGCCTGCGAAGACCCCAGAGAGCTGCGCCGCCAGATATTTGGTGCCGCGATTATGGGACCCGGTGCCATTCTGGCCGTGGGATGCAGCGTTGGTCAGGGCATTTCCGCCTTTTCCGTGCTCGCCTACAGCGCGCCCATCACATTTGTTGCGATCTTTGCGGGGGCTGCATTTGGCTTGCGCCAGTTAATTACCGGATTCGCGCCTGCTGAATAAGATGGCCGGTTAGGATCAGGGCGACGCTTGACCCACAACCTCGCGAACATGCCGCCGCATTGGCGCGCGCACAGGTAGGCGCGATCATCGGCGCGGTAGGCTATCATGGCGCTTACGTACCGTTCGCATTGCTTTACGCCTAAACGCCCGCCGCATCACTTAACGATCTAATAGTCCACCATTAAGATAGCATTGCGTTGTGCAACTGGCACATTGATCACCGCGTATTTTTTGCAGAATTGGCGATCCCTGAAGGACTCGAACCCTCAACCTGCTGATTAGAAGTCTCTAAAATCGGGGTTTCCCCTGTTTTCGGGAAATTCCCACATATTCTGTAACTCATTGTTTATAAGATGTTTATCTTTCCTTCTTATTCCGGTACATTTCCCCAAATTTCGGCTATCTGGTGACCAATTGGTGACCAGCGGCAACTTGGTCACCAAATTTGGGGAAGGCAGATGGGCCTTACAGACAAGAAGGTAAGAGATGCCAAATCCACCGGCGCGCGGCGGATAATCTGGGATGATGCGCCTAAAGGGCTTGGCTTGCGGGTTTCTGCAAACGGCGGCAAAACTTGGGTTTTGGATTACCGAGATGCAACCGGACGCAAGAGGCGCTGGACCATTGGCGGCGAGGACACCTTTTCTTTAGCGGAAGCGCGGGATGCAGCAAAACAAGCCTTAATGCAGCTTGACCTCAAAGGAACCGACCCACTGGCAGAAAAGGCAGGGCGAAAATCTGCGCATTCAGTCAACGACCTTTGTGATCGCTATCTTGAGGAATATGTTCCTGCGCGTCTCAAGATTGGAAAGTTGCGGGAAAAAACCGTCAACGGATACAAACGCCAGATCAAGGGAAATATTCGTAAGCATCTGGGCAAGATGGCCGTCAAGGACGTCACATCATTGGATGTCGAAAAGATGGTGCGCGACTTGCCACCCGTTATGCGCAACCGGGTGTTGGCGCTTGCGTCAAAGCTCTTTCGTTTGGCTGAAGATTGGGAAATCCGACCACAGCACACAAACCCGGCTCGAAGTGTAGAACGCGCCACAGAAACTGAGCGCCACAGAATTTGACTGAGGCGGAAATGGGCCGCTTAGGGTGGGCGCTTTCCGGCCTCGACCGGGCAAAGGGCGTCAATCCTTATGGGCTGACCGCAATCCGTGTGGCCGCGCTGTCTGGGCTGCGGATTGGCGAGGTTCTGGCCATGCGCTGGGACAAGCTGGACCTGAAATCAGGACGGCTCGAAATGCCCATCACCAAATCAGGGGAACGCGTTCACACCTTGCCAGCCCCAGCCCTCGCCGTGATCGACGGGCTAAATCGGGTTGGGCCGTTTGTGATCGCTGGGGACACAGACGTGAAGGGCCTCGACTATCAAAGTGTTCAAAAGCTGTGGACCCGTGCCTGCAAAGACGCCGACATAAAAGGTGCCCGCCTGCATGACCTGCGCAGAACGGCGCTGACGGGGGCTGCACGCTCAGGTGCTAGCGTTCCTTTGTTACAGGATCTATTGGGCCACAAAACGGCGGTGATGGCGCTCAGGTACGTCAAGATGGCAGGCGAAGAGGCCGACACTCTTAGGGCGAAAATCGGCGCGGAAACCGCAGCACTGATGCAGGCCGGAACCAAGGATAATATTGAGCGGGCAGGTGATGGGTAGAGGGCGTCCGAAGCAAGCTTTGCGTGACGACCCGGACCGCTGGATAATTGTCATTGCAATAAGCCTCATGGCGTTTGGCTGGCCTCGGCCCCTTTCAATTCGCATTGGAATTTTGTCTCAAGTTGAGGGCATCCATTTGCCAAAGAAATGGGCGCGCGATGACAAGAGACCTAGTTTTGTTGCTCCTTCAAGCGGATTCATCGACGAGGGCTATTTCGGATCGACTAGTCCGGTCATTGCTAGGCGCAACGGCGGCCCAGTCGCGATAGAAAGCATGTATCGGCGTATCAGTGGTAAGCTAAAAGGCCATTCTGGGCATAAAGTTTCTTGGACAGAAAGCGACCTGAAGTGGTTGCAGACTGAGTGCTTAGCGTTTGCAAAGTTTCAAGACAGGTTTGAAAGAGACTTTGCAAATTTGAGCGACAACGAAATCCGGCGTCGTTTTTCCTTGGCGACAGAGACACCTAAGAATGGTTGGACAGGGATCAAGTTGAAGCGCCAAAGGTGATAATTTCCATACAGTTTTTTTGAGTAGAATTTTTCGGCAATGATCCTCGCACAAAGTCAAACGCGAGGAATTGAAAATGCTCGAACCGAACCATTTTTACCGCCCGACCGCTGAGGAGCTGCGCGTCATTGCGGAAAAGCAAACGCTGGCCAAATGGCGTCACGAAGGCCGTGGGCCGCGCTACACCAAGGCCGGTGGCCGCATCCTGTATCGCGGTTCAGACGTACTGGATTGGCTCAACGCCAATGCAGTCGAGACTGCCGCCTAAAAGAAAACCCCAACCGCGCTAAACGGCCAGGGTCAGTTTTCTTTCTAGCAATAGGAAATTAGCCCAACAACACCGTTCGCGCAATCCTAAAAAAGGAAAGCCGAAAATGAGTAACAGTAAACACATCCATGCAGATCCGGAGGCAATGCCTGATCCTGCGACCAAGCGCATCTACGCTTGGAGTGACCTTCCATCGCCGTCGAAGCCCGCCCGTTATGTTGTTAAGAACGCTGATCGGGAGCCGCGCATCATCACCGTATCTCGCCGTAAACGGCAAGTTCTCGAGGGTTTAATCAAAACCCCGCTGATGGCCGCGAGCTTCTGCCGCATCTATGATCACGTCTTGCCGTTACGCCGTGATCAGGGCCTTGAGATTACCTGCACCCTTTACAAAAACGATCCCGAGACGGGCCGCGAAATTTACGGGGTGTACACTCTGCAAAGCCAAGTTTCCTGCATTGAAGGGGAGGCGTCTTAAATGGCTATCCAAATTGCCTACCTTCGCCGGATCTACGGCTTGTCTGACGCCGCCGCACGTGAAGTTGCCGCGCTGCATTGGGGGGCCGCAAATGAGTAGGAGCTACGCACAAATCGAGGCCACGTTGCCACACTCTGAAAAGGTGCGGCAGCTGAGCCATTCGCAGCGTTGGGGATACCTGTGCGCTCATTTGACCCCACTTGGTGGCTATCTGGGAATGCACCGTTATCCCGTTTCCGTCTGGGCTGATGATGCTGATCTTTCCCAAACAGATATGCGCGTCGCAATCTCCCGCATGGTTGATGTTGGCCTGCTTGAGTATGAGAACGATACTGTCCGCATCATCGGGTGGTTCCTCAAAAAGAACGCACCTGAGAACTCATCCCGCATGGCGTCTCTGGCAGCCGATTTTGCTGACATCGATGCGCCTGATCATATGCTGATTGCAAGCGCCGCCGAATTTGTCGTCGGAAGCATCAAACGCGCCCAAAGATGGAAGGCGGATAGCCCAGAGTGGGCGAAGTTGCGGGACGTATTTAAGCCTTTCCTCGCCACCATGCGCACGAACTTCGAGGACGATTTTCACGAGGCCATCGCGGATCAGCTCGAAGGCCAGAACCGCGCGGTAAAGGCCGAAATTGCCGCTTTGATGCCGTCCCTTCAATTTTATCTGGAAAAAGCAAAGGCCACCGCAGGGGCACCCTGCCCCCACCCTGCCCCACGGTGGCCCCCACCCTGGGGGCACACGAAACGACACGACACGGACACGACATCTACATCAAATCTACACGAAATCTACACTGCGCCTTCTTCGGCGAAAATGTCCAACCTCTGACGCCTTCGAGTGGTGCAAACACCAGAAGTGCTGAGAAACAGGAACAGGGGCAAGGTCCTCTCGCTGAAACAATCGCATCGGCAAGACGCATGGGCACGATCCAGTGACCCACCACATAACGAACAATCAAACCATCGCCATTAAAAGGAGATATTCCATGGCAACATTCACAGTCCACAACGGCAAAATGATGACCGTCGACGAGGCTCGCAAAACGCCACGCAAGGCCAGCGGACGCCGCGCAGAGCAACTTGCTCGCCTGGGCAACGTTAACGAGGACGGCAGCGAAGTAACGGTCAGTTCAGCGCGTAAGAACACAAAGAGTGGGGGCAAGAAATAATGTCCCTTTCAATCTACGATAAGCTGTTTGCCGACGCGCAGGCCGAAGTGGAGCGCACTCAACAGCTTCATAGGCAGGCCAAGGCCGAACTCGAAGCAAAGCAGCTTGAACTTCATCACGCGCCTCGCCTGAATGACGAGCTTGCCGAGGCGCAGGCGAAAGCCGAATTGGACGGAGTTGAAGCGCCAAATAGCGAGCCATTAGACATTGAAATACTTCAGCGGCAGGTCGCAATGCTGAGGAAGCGTTCAGGCGTCTTTCTGAAGGGTTGGCAAGATGCCACAGCTCGATTGAGCGAGGTCCGGCAACAACGCGGACAAGCCTATGGTCTTGCCTTCCAAGCCATGGCCGAAAAGGTCTTGCCCCAGCCTGCCGCTTCACTGCGCAGCGCCCGCCCCTCTCTCCATGACTACAAGAGTGTCACAATCGGGCAGCTCTGGGAGGTTTACCTTTTGCGAAA
The DNA here is from genome assembly GCA_947561585.1 of Caprella mutica. Classification (NCBI taxonomy): domain Eukaryota; kingdom Metazoa; phylum Arthropoda; class Malacostraca; order Amphipoda; family Caprellidae; genus Caprella; species Caprella mutica. Next base: position 19,147 of record CANNZV010006069.1, read on the forward strand.
CGCAGGTCGTGTCTCACGCAACCCAAATGAATTTGGCGCATTCATGGGGAGGATGTTTGCGATACCCGAACCGTCAGACGATTGGCCGGAGCTTCGTGACGCTGCGATTGTCTGGGCTGAAGATCAGGATGAAAAGGTCCGCGCAGCATGACGCTCGCAACTCTCAGCCGCTTCACTGCCCACAAATCAGAACCAAGTAAGGGGCGGGTCAATCCTGCCCCCACTTCAACCACACAGCGCCCCGCTGGCGCGCAGTCAAAGGACACCACAATGAATGACAGCACAGGGACACCCAAAGCTTCACAGCGCTCTCTGAGTCACCCCACAGCCCAGGAGATCCTTGCCTCACCCCTTGGCAACGCATCACCGGCGATTGCTACCAAATTGGCCCGCATCTCTAACATGAGTGTTCAGGATGCTGCTGAGATTATCGCTTTGGCTGATCCAACCGCCGCTGATGCCGTCAACGCTGTGGTGATCATGTGACGGGGGGTGTTTCGAATTGGAACCTTCTTTCGGACCCCGGATACAATCTCGGGTAATGTCGAAAGCGCTTTTGTTCGCCGTTTACCAAAAATCTCAGGCCTCAACTTCCTTCCCCACCCCCAAACACAAAGGAATTACTATGAAAGTTGACTACTCTGCGCTGGCACGCGCAAACGCGCACCAGTTTGCGCCACGTGCGACAGGTGAAGGCCAAACACTTTGTCTCCTAACGGGCCTGCCCCTGATCGATCAAAAGGCCGCTGCCATGCGATTGGGAATTACTACAAGGGCTTTGAGAGACGTTGAGCCCTTGCCTAGTTACAGTGACGGCAGAGGCCATCCCACTCGGTACAGCATAGACATGATCAACCAACTTCGGAAAATCCGGAGACAGAAAGTCAGGGTCGGACCAGATGACCCTTTGAGGAGAGTTCTTAAAGGGGATCATAGCGACCTAGAACCGGACGTAGCCTGGCAAGCGCTCTTCCCTGATGTGCAGGCACTACAAACAGCAATTGAGCTTTTGGCATTGCCAGAGCCAGATGGTCGACCGCCCGCTTACCTAGATCAGGAAGGCGCAGCTAAGGCCCGCTTGTTGATAGCTGAACTTGGGCGGTTATTCGAGATCATTGCGGCACGTCTGGCGTGAAAGGCGCGCATCGCGAGCGTGACCCGGCAGACTTTGACTTGGACCCGCCGCCGGAGCCAATGCCGGGTGTCTTTGTCCAAGGTCTGATTGAAACCGCCCGCGAAGAACGGCGCAAGCGCGAGAGGGTTGATGAACCGTTATTGGATCACGACTTCCTCGCGGGTGGCTGATCATGCTGAAATGGCGTGTGAGGGTCGGTTGGGTGATCTAATGTCCGGTCTGAGCCCATATCGATGGATGACGATGCAAAGATAAGGCTGTACCCTTCGTTTGGATTTAGGAATGGGTAACTGGTTTGCAAGCACTGATATTAATGCTGGCTTTGTCATGGATTGCGGGCGTCGCCTGCATTGCTCTTACTATCTATTGGCTAGCCAGAGGCTTCATTTGGGACGCCAAAATTCGCGAGAAAGCTGTTAAGAATGCCAAATTCGACGCCGTTATGGCGCTGATTTTATTGTTTCAAGTGTACTCTATTGCTGGGCTCAATTACCAAAACTGTTGGGTAGATGGAGCCGTGGAATTGCCTGTTTGAAGTATCGTTGCGATGCTGGAGTTCGGAAAAGGCACTGGAGCCAATATGACTGGGAAGAAAGTAGGCTGTCGGTTCCACTAGTAGGGCCTTTTCAGTCGTCACGTTCTTAGTCACTGAATTTGGCCAATGGCGGCAAAGTCCACTCAGCCGACATTGGCTACGGCTTTTCAAGTGGTTTTGCCTGACCAAAATCGTCGGATGACTGCTCTGAGCGTAAAGTACCATGTGGGTTCCGACTGGTCTTGATGCAATCAATAGTATTTCTTTGGTTCAAGAATATGCTTGGCATTTCAG
>CANNZV010006070.1:0-21108 GCA_947561585.1 Caprella mutica
TCGCGACAAAGACCGAGGTGACACATTTTTCGATTGGTCAAGTCACCATTTTCGTCGTAAACTTTCAACTCCCCTTTTTCAAATGGCCCATTTAAATAGACACCTTCCGACGCCAATTTTCCATTTTCATGAAACTCTTTGAACGGCCCATTTTCATTATTATTCACCATCGTCACTTCCTCTTTCAGCGCGCCCGATTCATAGTAGCCTTTCCAAATTCCGCCCATTGCATTATCGGTATATTGCCCTTCAAATTTGACCTGCCCGTTCGGATAAACATTTTGGTACAAGCCCGAAAACTGCCCATTTTTATAGTTTTCAATAGTCTCTACCGAACCATCTTCACGGTACAATTTGCGCTCACCATCCAGCACATCGTTTTTATAATTGGCGGTTTCTGACAGTTTGCCATTGTCAAAATAGGCTTCGTATTTACCTTCTTTGGCAAAATTATCCTTTTTGCGGCTGTATTTTTCAATTAAAATACCAGCATCGTTGGTATTTTCTACGACCTCTATATTTCTGTCTCCACAAGCCAATAAAAAAGTCAACATCAAAAAGGTCAAGGTTGAAACGCGAAAATTTAGCATAGCGTATAGTTTTATTATTGTGTTAAAATTGAAATGTCGAATAGGTTGCAGAAAAAATTGAGCTCGGGAGTTCGTAGTTCGTAGTTCAGGGACGGACAGTTACGCTAAACTATGAACTCTCGAACGCCTACGCTTTCACCGAAATCACATCTTTTACCATTTCATAAGTCAACATATCGCCGTTCAGATTGGCGAAGCGGTTGATGTTGAAGTTGGGTTCAAAGGTAAATTTCATGCCGTTCATTTCTGCCCAGCCATTGTGCGGATTTTCGATTTCGTTGAGTAGCAAGCCCGTGCCCATTGATGATTTGACAACATCGCGGATGCTGTACATTTTATCTTTTTGTGGACGATTGGGAATGACTGCCATTTGTTCTGGAGAAAAAGTATCGTTGATGCAAAGAATATCCATAATTAATTTTTTTAGAGGTCAGCGGTCAGACTGCCATGCTGTCAGAAGTCAGAGGATGCAGCATTTCTGACTTCTGTCCTCTGACAGCCAGGCGGTCTGACTTCTGAATATTTAAAAATCAATTGCAAAACTGCGAAAAAACGGCGTTTGTTCAAAGTAATTGCCCATTTTGACTAAAAAACAAGCATTATTTTGACTTTAAAACACGCTCCAGCGAAAATTCGCTAATCTATCAACTGCCGCGTTTCATCCATTTTATCCGATTTTTCATCCTTAATACTTGGAAATGGCTTCATTTGCCTACAACTTTATCGCATCAATTCAATTTTTTCACCGAAAAATGATTGTACAAACGACGAATCCTTCGGCTATTTGTATAACCCATTTTTCCAAAAAAGTTACTGCTGTGATGAATAACAATTTAGTAAATCAGAATACCTCAGCGTGGAGATTTCAAGTTTGGGCAACCTTTTTACTGGCTTTTGGCGGCTTGTTGATTGGTATTTTTATGATGGAGGGCGATTTTTGGGTCAAAGGATTTTTGGCGATGGGCGTGATAGCGACGGTGAGTGCGAGTTTTACTTTGGCAAAGACGATTCGCGATGACCATGAGGCTGAACGGCTGATTAATCGGGTAACGAGTGCGAAAACGGAGAAGATTATTACGGAGTATGAGAGTTAAATAACGCTGCCGACGGTCACTACACGCATACCACCCTCTTTTTCATTCCGCAATTACTTTTCCTCATTCTTAAAGAATTCCCCCGAAAACATATAATAATTTGGTAATGCTACTTGTTCTTTAGCTATCATCAGTCCGTCCGCACCACGAGAGGACTATTTATAGAGGGAGGAACCTTTAATTTTTGTACAAAAATTAAAGGTTCCTCCCTCTGAAAAAATACTTTCCGTGGTGCGTGCGGACAGAAATTAGCTAAAGAAGAGCATTACATTTGACGCACCCCCTATACTAAAAACTTAAGCTATCTACATTTTTCTATAAAAACAGTCACTGAACAGTGCTTACCCTAAAACAAAAACCTATTTACCCTGCCACATTTAATCTTAATTTCCTAACTTAAAAAACTCCAAACAAGCGCAAAACCGCAACGACAACCATCACGACCAATACCCGATGCGCCCATATATTCGCTTTTGGATTTTTTGACGCAAAATTAGCCGTCAGCCAGCCTCCTGTCATTTGTCCGATGGCGATGATACCGCCGAGTTTCCAGTCAATTAATCCTTGCCATTGAAATATCGCGATGACGACGATGGTATAAATCGCCACAATCAAAGATTTGATAACATTGGAATCTATCAAACTCCATTTTGCCCCTAAAACCATGACGGCTAAAAAGATAATCCCCATGCCCATTTGAATGAATCCGCCATAGAATCCTAAGGCTAAAAAGACGGGAATGATGATGCCTAAATTGGGTTCTTCGGTCGTTGTCACTTCCCGCAGCCACCGCTTGGGTTTCACCAAAACGACCAGTAACATCACCACCATCAGATATTTGAAAACCTGCATAAACTGCTCACTACTGACCCAAATTGCCACCAAAACACCTGCAATTGCACCGATTGTTGTCAAAATCACATACAAACGACTGCGCGGCCAATCTATCTTTCCATTTTTGTAAAAAGCAAAAGAAGCGGCGGAACTTTGCGCAATGACGCCCAATCGATTCGTGCCGTTAGCGACATTGCCTGGCAAGCCTAAAACTTCCGTCAAAATCGTCAGCGTTATCGCCGAACCATTGCCTGCCAGGGTGTTGATGCAGCCTGCAATTAAGCCGCCGAATATCGCGATGAGGTAGTGGTGTAATTCCATTTTTTACAATTAGCAATTTTTACAATTAGCAATGTGCAATGAACAATTAAAAATAGCTGTAAGTTTTAATTGTTAATTGCACATTATTCATTGCTAATTGTTAAAAATTCAAAAAGCCCTTATCCACCAAAGCAGATAAGGGCATATTTATACTTGAATCGATTTTTTAAATTAAGCTTATTGCAGTGTAAAGTAAGTTTCCATTTATTTAGATAAGAGGAGTTTGAGGATGCAAAATGATTTTGCAAAAATCATTTTGCATCCTCAAGACCCCACCCGTTTTGCCGCAGGCAAAACGCACTATTTTTTTTGAAGCTCGAAAATCTTTCGATTTTCTCGCTCCTCAAATTAAACGAAACTTAATTTACAAAATACTTATTGCATCACCACCATTTTGCGCGTCGCTGTATGTTCCGCTGTTTCCAAACGGTAGTACAAGACGCCTGTTGCTGGCAAATCTGCGCGGTCAACCATCATTTTTTGGTGCCCCGCTTCCATGTCTTTAGCATAGGTATTCAATACTTTTCCAGAAAGGTCGAATACCGTTAAATTCACAGGACTTGCGGTTGGCAAATAGAAGCCAATCTCTGTCGTTTCCGCGAACGGATTCGGACGATTTTGCAATAATTCAAAGGCTTTGGCAGTATTACTGGCATCGTTAAATTGGAGTCGAATGTCCAATAACTCTTCTGCTACGTTGTAGCCTTCGGCTGCGGTTGCGGCAGAATTGATGCGAATGATGTCCTTGAGTTCAGCATCCGCCAAAGCTTTGAATTGCATATAAAAGATGGAATTTCCATCATCCACGAGTGCAGGCTGTCCTGTGGTGTGCCAGCTACTCGTTACTATTCCTTTTTCTAAATGGGTGAACCCAAAATTGTCGGCCGTTAAGTTCTCCAATTCGCCCGTTTTCATTTCGACAAATTCTAATAAGTCGTTTTCAAATTCTAAAGAGAATTGGTAGCCAATAATGTTTTTAAACGCAGCAGTTTTGAAAGCAACTTCTATCATCTCGCCTTGCTTAACTTGCTGATTGTCAACATTTAAATTAATAACCCCGGTAAAACTTCGGTCGTCTGCCCCCAGCAAGTTATTTGCTGTCGCAGAGTTATTCAAATCGCCAATTTTGATACCGTAAAAATTGCTGGTTGCGCCTTCTGCGGTCAAATTTTCGATAGTGACAATTTCGGGATAATCTTCATTCAAATTCAACGGGTTCTCTGGATTAGCGAAAGCGTAATTTTTATCCACAAAACGCCATGAAGTATTGCTTGGAAACTCATCATAAATTTGCAAAATCAACTTGCGCATGTGTACCAAATCCAGCGTTGTAATTTGACCAGAATTGTTGACGTCACCTGCGATAATTTTATACGGCGAATCCAATAATTGGATGCCCAAAATGTGTTTCGACAACTTCACTAAGTCAAACGTGGAGACACCATTAGAATGTTCCATATCTTTTTCTGGAATAACTGTGTACGTCTGTCCCAAAGGCAAATCTGGCACGGCAAAACTTCCTTCCAAGCCCGTCATATCAGGCAACGCATTGGAATTGCTCGAAATCATCACCATTACTTCTTCGACTTCTTCCTCCATTTCTGTTTCGATTTCACCTTGAATTCCTGCAACTAAGCCATCATCATCACCACCACCACACAAGTTCATATTATCTTGTACTTCTACGAAAGTTTGGCAAAAATCAGCATTTCCGCTTTCATCTGTCACCCACATTTGCACATCTACAGTATTGTCCTTGTCCGTGCAATCAAAAATCAACGTAGTTGCTGTCGCTGGTGACGGGTCGCTTGCGCGGCGAATAGTAAATACTAAGTCGCCGTAAGCCGTACAGTTGTCCGTTGTGCCTTCTTCAAATAAAAATACAGGAGTCATTGCCATTATGCCCCCTGACATTTGCTGCAATTCAACTACAATTCCATCATCACAAATCGGTGCAGGTGGATTCAAATCAGCTACGGTGATTTCGACTTGGCAAGTGGCTAAATTGCCGCAGCCGTCTTCTATCGAAATCGTTACATTTTGTGTGCCCAATGGGTATTGACCGCTGATATTTGCGCCGTTACTGGTCGCAAATGGAGAGTCGTTGGTATATGCTATATTCGGGCTACAATCCGTCGCAATCGCACTCGGTAAATCTACTGTTCCAAACATACAATCTGTGCCTACGCTTACTGTAATATTCGCTGGACACGCTGCGATTACTGGCGCAGTGGTATCCGTTAATTTAATCACTTGCTGACTCGTCCAGATGCCGCCCGCTGCTGGATTCATTGGGTCGTAAGTACACCAATCAATCACTGACCAGGTTCGTACAATTTTGTAACACGATGGAAAAGCGATGTAAAATAATTGGTCGCTAAAACTCGTCGCAATCATTGCGCAAGCACCTGCATTAACCTCTGGTACTGAGTAATTAATCGGGCTGGTTGGCAAATTTACAGGAGCAAGTTGGTCCGGTTGAATACAAGCGTTCGTTAATTCGTAATCAGCAGGAAATTGAATGCCAGTGCCATCGAATGGCGTCTGATTTTGAACAGTAATCGTTTGTGTACAAATGCTTGAATTATTGGAATCATCGGTGGCGGTGAAGGTGCGTGTGATGGTGCCCGTTCCGCAGTTGGTCAAACTCGTATTGGACGTTTCCGAAAGGGTCGCATTACAATTGTCAAAAAACGTTGGCGCACCAAAAACGGATAAATCGGAAAAATCATTTTCACAATCAACCGCCATATTAATTGGGCAAGCCAAAACGGGTGGAATTGCATCTTCTACATCTACGGAAACCATACAAGTTGAGAAGGAGTTATGGTTCCAGTTTTCGGTTATTTTAACAACAACCATCACCATATTTCCAACATCATTACAATCAAAAGTAACGGTTGGCGCGAAGGCTGCCCCATCTCTTTGTACTTCAAAAAACACACTTGAACAATTGTCAAAACTCCCATCATCAAAAACGGTGGCATTGACCGTTGCGGTGCCGTTAGAAGAAAGCGAAACGTTGGTGATTTCGTCACAAACTGGAATCGGTTCTTCGTTGTCTTCGATAGTCAAATTGATGGTACAAGATGAGGCGTTATTACAGTCATCCGTTGCGGTATAGGTGACGGTATAAGCACTTCCCAAGCCCAATCCAAAAAATGGGTCAAAATTAGTCTGTCCGTAATTGGTAAAGACAGAAAAAGTAACATTACCACAATCATCCATTGCCGTAGGCATTGGTAGATTGACGGTAGCGAAACAAGTACCAGGTTCGGTACTAAACACCTGATTATCAGGGCAAGTAATCGCTGGTGCATTGGTATCTTCTACGCTGATGATTTGCGTATGGGTATCTTCAGTATTGGTACACCAATTGAAAACACGCCACAATCGCAAGATTTGAAAACCACCTGGCGCACAAGTTGGCATAATGTCATCTTCCATCGAAACGACGAAATTACAGAATCCGTTGTTGTCGATTGGACTGTTATTTAAAAGGGGCTGTCCAGTCAATGCGATATTGGCGGTTTGGTTGCAATCAATTGCAATATCATTTGGAAAAACGACTTGTAACAAATCAGGTCGTTCAATGCTAATCGTCTGCATACAAGTACTGTCATTACCGAAGTTATCGACTGCGGTATATTCTCGAATAATCGAATAAATAGCAATACCACCTGAGCAATTCGGTCCGAAAGTCGAAATTGTATTTACACTTAACGAAACGTTGTTGTCGCAATTGTCGGCAGCCGTTACTGCTGCTAGTGCGGCAGGTTCGACGGGCGTGGTACAATCAATGGTAATGTCGTCGCATTGGGTAAAAAACGGTTTGAGTTTGTCTTCGACGACAGCATTGGTCGTGCCTGTCAAGCCGTTAGAATGCGTTAAGCTAATTTGAATAATTGTGCCTTCAAAGCCGCTTGGCAAGGTCGCTTGATTCGTCCCTGAAGCGATAAAAGCGCCGTTTATGGTGGACAGCGTAACCGTCAGGTCGTCGGGACAATCATTGTCGTTCTCTAAAATGATGTCTTTGCTAATAATGGCCTCGCAGGTTGTGCCGACGCTGATTTGTAGGTCGTTGTTGAATGCGAGGAAAGTACATTGGGCGGTTAGGAAATTAGGGAGCAAAATAATTGCCCAAATTGCCAGTAACTGTCCCGTTTTTTGTCGGATGAATTGACTGTGTTTCATAAATAAAATTTGTTAATAGTAGCTGAGTTGCTTGCAGTGGCTTCGACTTCTACTGCGCTGCGTCTCAATGGATTATGAAAAAATTGAACGGCTCACATTTCACGGTTGACGGCCAACGATTGATGGTGGACGGACGCACGTATTGTGTGATTGGTTCTTTTATAAAAAAATTCATTCGGGCAGTTACTTCTGGACATAGCAGTACTGCCTATTTGAATGACATTTCAAATAAATAAATCATGGTAATCGGCGCACGGCATACGGCACATAGTCGCTGCACAATGGCCTCATTTTAAATTTTGTGGAAAACTATTTTGAGATGGATTTTAGCTGTGCTAAAAAAAGGTTGGAATGTGTATTTTCTCAGTAGCCTTTTTTAAAATAAAATGCGTAACAGTTGGTTTTTAATGAAATAAATTTCTCGGATTGAAAATCCAAGTTACTTACTTTGCAGCTTGTCAGGTTGAAAACCCGAATTACTCGCCTTTTGTTAGAAACCCGAGTTACTTTTGTTCAATGTGTGTTTTCTCAAAATAGTATCACTTACCTTTTTTCAAAAGTAAATGATGGTGTAGGTATGGTAAGATTGTGTCAATTTTTTTGATTGAAATCAAACGCATTACGATTTATTTCAATTTATACTTTATTATAATATAAAAATTGTGCCATAATGGATTTTGAATGTGGTGAGGAAGGCTTTATTCAAAAATCTGCCGACGGTCACTTTCAGTGCCGTCGGTCAGTATTTGTATTGATAGGCTTTATTGATGGGATGTTTTTTATTGAAAATGAGTGTTTGTTTCGGGGCATTTTTTTACAAAAAAAATATTTGCAATTTTGATTTTTTGCTACCTCTGGAAGTTTTTTTTGCGCTTTTAAAATGAAGGAGTTTCTTATAAAAAGTAAATTGGGCTGTTTGGTGGCGCAGAGCGACTAAACTATTGGTAGAAACAGTGTTTTTTCTTCAAAAGCGCGGAGCGATTCCCCTATTTTATGTTTTTTTATAGGGCAGTCGCTCTGCGCCTCTAAGTTTTTATAAGAAAAGCTTTCATTCAAATGCTAAATTTTCAAAAAATCAAAATATAACTGGAAATCAAAAATAGCTCCGAGCCAATTTTTGACTTTCATTTATATTTTGATTTTGATTTTGATTAATTTTAATTAGAGATTTATTCATTGCTCATTTTCCAAAATAAAAAAAGCCCCCTCTCCAACATGGAGAAGAGGCCATCCCAAAAACCGATTTAAATTTATAGTTCTTAAAAGGGTTTTTAGTTATACTTTATAATTGAATCCCATGAAAAACAGGGACAATTTTTAGCATTAAATCATATTCAAATTCGTGTTGTAGAGTTTTATCTTACTTTCTTTAATCTTAATGTAAATCTAAATGAGTCGATTTCCCAAAAAATAAAAAAAATGAAAATTGGCGGGGAAGGGATTCCCCGCCAACCGTTTTTATTGATTAGTCAATCAAAATCATTTTCTTAGTAGCAGAGTCCGTATCAGTATCCAACTGGTAGTACAAGATACCAGAAGCAGCAACTTCGTTACGAGACAATACAACTTGGTTGTAGCCTTTAACGCCGTCCACTTCGATAACTTTAATTACTTTACCAGAGATATCACTGATAGTGATTGTAGCCTCTTTGTCCGCACCCAAGTTGAAACCAATAGAAGTTTCAGTAGCGAATGGGTTAGGAGTGTTTTGGTACAATTCGAATCCAGCAACAGTTGCACCGTTGTTGAAGTCTAACTCTACATTTTGAACATCACCGTTAGCAGCATAAGCTTCAGCAGCAGTGTATCGAGAGTTGATGCTCAATACTTCGCTCAACTGAACGTCAGCTTTAGCAGCGAATGTCAAAGTAAATACTGCTTCGTCAGCAGCTACACGTACTGCATCAGCAGAGTAGTAGCTTGCAGTGATAGCACCTTCAGACAACATAGTCAAACCGAAGTTTTCAGCAGTTGCCAATCCGTTACCTACAGATACGAATTCCATTGCGTCAGCATCGAAGTTCATAGTGAATTGGTAACCGAAGTTGTTGAAGTTAGCAGCAGATACTTCTACTGTGTAAGTTTCACCAGCTTTCATTGCTACATCAGCAGCAGTCAAAGTCAATGCACCTGTCATATTACGGTCGTCAGCTCCCAACAATTGGTTAGCAGCAGCAGAACCGTTTACATCACCGATTTTCACTGCTACGAAGTTGTTAGCCAACTCGTTTACAGTTACGTCATTCAAGCTGATTACTTCAGGGAATGCTTCAGCCCAAGGGTTGTTTGCATTCGGGAAGTTGTAAGCAGCGTCAACAAATCTCCAAGAAGAGTTATTGTTGAAATCATCAGAGATGAAAAGAATCAATTTACGGATTTGAACAAGGTCCAAAGTAGTAATAGTACCAGAGTTGTTAGCATCAGCAGCAATCATTTTTGTACGGAGAATCCAAAGATTCAGTGTTCAAGATGTGCTTGCTAATTTTCACAAGGTCAAAAGTAGAAACACCGTTACGTGGGTTCATGTCTTTTGAAGGAGTGATTGTTACGTCACTTGTAGTTGGTACTTCAATTTCGTAGTTACCATTAGCTGTAGTAGTCCTGAGTTGTACCGAAACCATTTGTACTGTTGATAGCAACAGTTACATCTTGTACATCCAAGTTAGTTTCCGTAGCTACGTTACCACTAACAAGTGGGTCATCACCACCTGGATTACATTGGTCTTGGTTAGCTTGAATGATAACGAAAGTCTCACAGAAGTCTTGGTTACCAGAAGCGTCAGTTACCCACAATTGAACAGTGTTTTCACCTACGTTATCGCAGTTGTAAGTTGTTCCGATGTTGTTAACGTTAGCAGAGAAGCTCAATTGAACACCGCCTGGGCAGTTGTCATAAGAACCTAAGTCTAAGTCAGAAGCCCAAAAGCTCAACCATTGGCTCGAACGTTGTGTTGTTCGGGTCGTTGATCGTGCATCAATTCTAATACTACACCATCTTTACAGTATGGAGTTGGGAATTTGCAATCGTTTACGCAGAAGTCGTAATCAGTAGCACTGTGTTTCCACAACGGTCGATAGCAACGTAACGTACAACGTAGCAGCCAATTGGCAAGTAGATACAACTACAGAGTTAGATACAACGTTATCGTTAGCATCAAATACTGTTGCAGTAATTGTCAATTCATTATCAACGATTTGTCCGTTGTTATCCAAGTTACCGTTTACATCCAACGTACAGTCAGTGTAATCAGGTGTTGGCAAGATGCCAGAGAATGCACAGTCAGAGAAATCATTATCTGTACCGTCGTTTCCTGTGATGATACATAGGTCACCAACAGAGAAAGTTGGGTCAATCACTGGAGCTTCTTCGTCGATAACTTTGATTACTTGTTGGTAAGTAATGAAACCATCTTGGTTGTCAGCATCTGCGTCATTGTCAGATGTTGGCAATACGCCTCGGTAAGAATCACGGAAAGTACGACCGTCACGGTCACCATCACCATCCAAGTCTTGTTGTGGAACCAATTGGTTTTCAGCCAATTCTACCGCATTCGCTTCTTGGTCGATTACGTTACCTACTACACACCAGTTGATTACTGTCCACTGACGTACAATTTTGAAACAAGCATCTGGTATACAACGTCAAAGAAAGAATCTTCAAAAGAAGTTGCGATTAACTCACAAAGTTTCAAAAGAAGATTTCTGGCTCACCGAAAGATGGGTCAGCTTCGTCACAAAGACCTTCAACATCAGCAGGGAATTCAACAACCCAGTCAGAAACGTGAGTTACTGTAATGGTCTGACGACAAGAAGAAGGACTATTTGGATTGAATCCGTTAAAGTTCAATGTACCATTATCTGAATCATCAAATGTGATGAACTCACGAACAACAGTACCAGCACCACATTGGTCAATAGATACCGTTACTCGAACATCAATGTTTGGAGCACAGTTATCGAAAGCTGTTGGTGAACCGTAGTTAGCAGCAGTCAATGCAGCAGATTGGCAAGCATCGTCACCATCACAAGCCAACAATGCAGCAGCCAAATCATCAGCATACTCATCACAAGTCAAGGCATCATTTGCAGGACAAACGATAGTTGGAGCCAATTTGTCTTCAACCAATACATCTACCATACAGAAATTCCAACGACCATCCATATCACGAGGATCACCATTGTCATCAGTAGTCAAATCTAAACGGTTACCACGGATACCCAATTGACCATCAGGCTGAATCTGTCCGTAACCTACCAATGTTCCAGTACCATTATCTACATTGTTCATGTAAATGTTCCAAGCAACATCATCCAATACCAACAAGATTACTTGTACAGGACCAGGGATGTCAGAACAACAGAAATCCTCATAAGGAGTATAAATGTTCTGGCTACTTGTTGGATCAGCATTGTTCATGCGAGAAACCAAGAAGTGAACATCCGTACAGTTATCATAAGAACCATCATCCAAGTCAGCTGCAGCTAATGCAGAACAGCTATTGCCGTCTGGATTGCTGTTAGTGATAGAAATCTGAGTGATTTCGTCACAGATAGCAACTGGTGGTACTTTGTCAAATACAGTCACCTCCAAAGTAATGGTAGTTTCGTTACCACATTCGTCATAAGCTTCCCAACGGATGATATACTTAGCAGCATCACCATTAGCGTCATACAATGGAATGTTGAAGAATTGACCACCGTTTGAAGTATTAGCATCTAATAATTCATCAGCCAACCCAGTAGCTGGATCAATGCTATAAATTTGAGTAATCCAATTAGCAATACTAGAGCAGTTGTCACCAAGTCCTGTTGCAGCAGGAATTACAGGGTTACCTTCACAATTAGCTGTTATACCTGCTGCTGGAGCACTTGCAGAGAATACGTCAATTGAAGAAAGTGTAGCTGCTGGTGTTACACCTGGCTGAAGTGGAGCAGCAATGCTTGGTCCAGTTTCATCAACAACTTTGATAACTTGCTCAGAAGTTTCAGAAATACCTTCACACCAATCAATACAAGTCCAAGTACGCAACCATTTAGTCGTTCCATTACAAACAACCAATGGATTAGAATCTACATAATCACAAGAAATACCGCAAATGTCACCGTTTATTACAGGTAAACCATTAATGCGAGCCAATCCAGAACCAGTATTCATTAAAAGGTTATCTGGTGTAGCAGGATCAACGTGCAAAGCAGGCGTAATTGCGTCAAACGTAATTGCTTGATTCAATGCAGTCGCACCAACGATATTTGGAAAATCTGCATATTGATCACATTGCCATGTAATGTTTTTTGGGAATACAATATCAGCCAAAGTTGGACGCTCAAAAGTAATCACCTGTACACAAGTTGCCGTGTTGCCACTTGCATCTGTTGCAGTCCATGTACGCTCAACGATTTGGCTTGGTGCGCCACAATCAAGAACATCAACATCATCAACGAAAGAGGTAGTCACACTACAGTTATCCATTACATCAGGTACTCCGAAGAAACCATTGTAAGTAATATTCAAAGAAGCAGAAGTAAGATTTCCATCATCACCACCTGTTGAATCATTGAAACGTAAAATCCAAGTACCTTCAAGAGTTGGTAAAGAACCAATCAAAGCATTCAAGCTACTAGCCGCTTGGAAGTCTCCTTGAACAGCAAAAGTAGTTGGTGGATTTGTATCATTTGTACTAGCCTCACACGTACCTTGGAAGTCTGCAATTGTATTTTCTGCTTCGTCATCAAAAGTAACATCAAGGTTATTTTGAGTACAAGTAATTGGCGTAGTAAAAACTGGAATAATTGTACCGTCTGGTGCTTCTAATTCCATGTCTAAATCACTCACCCAAGAGTGGTGAACAACCATTTCTAAGTTGATATCCGATACAACTGCACCACTTGGCAAATCTACATCAATAGTATATTCAGCCAATCCAGATGTTCCAGTAGCAGGAAGTGGTCCTGTAGTAGATGCAAATGGAAGTGTTACCAAACCAACTACGGTTGGGTCAATATCAGCAGTACAATCAACAGTCAAATCAGCACAAACAATAACTGGTGCCAATTTATCTTCAACAGTTACAGTAGTCCATACAGAATTGCCAGTAGCAGGGTCTGTTAAGGTTACAATAATTTCAGTTCCAATATCTTCACACCCCACAACAACAGCGTTTGCAGGAACTGCACAAGAACCTACATAAGCAGGACTTCTTGACAAGTCAAAATCATCGTAGCAACCGTAAGGGCCACCTTCCAAAATCATATCCGCAGTAATCAAAGAACATCCGTCGTCATCCAAGCTCACTTGAATGTGGTCGTTAGATGCCAATGTAGTAGTCGCACCTGTGAAAGGGTTAACTGTAATATCGAAAGAGCATTGAGCAGAAGCTCCTGCTAAATCTGTAATTTCATAAGTAACAGTTTCAGTACCCGAAGCAACTGCATCTCCTGACGCAGGACCAGAAACCAAAATTGGCATAGAAGGTAGTGCATTACCAAATAAATTGATAATAAAAGTAGTACCGGCAAATAGTCCACCTGCAACTGCATCAATGTCAGTTGGCTCAGGGTTACCACAAGGCGCTGCTTGTAAGTAAGAAACTCCTCCTCCTGCAGTATTTTGTCCAATAACAAATTGCGCAGACGGTGTAATTTGTACAGCATAAGTTTTACCAGCTTCCAAAGTTACTGGAGTCATTGCGATAGTTTCGATAGACTGAAATGCTGTAATATTAGCCGAACCAGTAGAAACTTCTGTTAAGTTTGCAAGAGTAAATGCACCATTAACTTCATATACTGTTGCACCAAAATCAACACCCGTAGCTGCACGAACACCAACCTCAACATTAATCAAATCAAAATTTGCTCCAATGTCATATACTCTCCAGTAAGAGGTACCAGCAGGACACGATACAGAGAATCCTGCATCAATATCGTTAGAGTTATTTTGCGATAAAGTAGCAGGGCCAGTAGCATCACAGTTATCTCCACCTGTTACAGTATAAGAAATAACAGCATCACATTCGCCTTCTCCTAAATTAACAACAATATCCGCAGGACACATAATTGTAGGATCTTCTGTATCGTTAACCGTTACATCAAATGTACAAGTTACTGGAGTAACACCATCCAATTCGAATGCTGTCAAAGTCACTGTTGTAGTTCCAACAGGATAAACACCTGAAGCATCATCCGTACCAGTAAAGTCATAAGTAAAGAAGTCTCCTGTTGTTGTTGGATAGCTAGCAGAAACAGAGCCTTCATTATCACAGAAGAAAGGCTGAACCTCAGCGTTACCTGCCATAGTGAAAGTCAAGTCAGGGCCAAAGTTGGTTACCCAATCATTCCAAGTAGCAAATGCTACATCAGCACAGATAGTACGCGAATCACAATCATCACCAGGAAGATTACCTGTATTCAAAACAACTGAACCATCTGGACCTAACAAGTCAGATTGCTCTGTTCCCAATCCTTGGTCACCTGCGATAGTAATACAAACTTCTACATCAGCAACTGCATCTGCAGTTGTACCTGTAATAACAAAATCAGTATCAATCAACTCATCCGCGTTGTTGAACTCGTATGGTGTTACATCCGAGCTTAAGTTAACGAAGTCGCCCAACATTTCGCCACAATCTGCATTGATTGCATCTGGGTGGTTTGCAATGACAAGGTTTGCAGAGCATTGACCTGGATCATTATCAATTACGATAGGGTCTGGACAATTAACAATACATGCAGGACATACTGTAGTAAATGCCGCACCAGCGACTTCACCATTAGCATCTGGTCCATCTCCACAAGCATTTGCGAATCCACTTGTCGTAGTTGGATTTGTATTTGCCACTAAAAAAACACCTGTTTGTGGATTTGCACATACATTTACAGAGGCATCTTCTGTAACTTGCACCTGAATAGACATGTTATTGCCATCCCAGCCATCACCCCAAGTGTCATAAATACGTAGTTCTATATTGTTGCCATTAATGACATTAACAACTTCAATATCAGTACCTGTAAAAGCGTTAGGATAAGTATTCCCAGCTTCACGGCAAGCTAGTTCTGTTCCTGTAGAAACATCAATTAGCTCCCAACCATTTTCGTTGGTATAAAAACCACCATTTCCTTGTGCAGTAATAGTCACCTGTGTTTGCCCAACAGGAGCTTGGGCGTTAAGTGAATTGAAGCTTAAACTTCCGAAGAGAATTACCCCTACAAAAGCAAGCCATTTAGTAAAATTCGTTTTTTTCATGAGATCAAAATTTTATAATTTTGAAAAATTGGTAAATTATTACCTAAATTGATTAAAGAATAATTAGATTGACAACAAAGAAACAGTATCATCAAAAATTGTCTGCATGCTATCACCAATAAGTCCATCATGGAACCCAGAGTAAAGCTGTGCCAATTGATTAGTACTGTTTTCTAGTGCCTCCTTTACAGAAGAAGCATTGCCAGAAGATAATTGACCTGCCAAATACTTATAATAACGCATTTTAAGTAAATTGGTGTTTTCTTCAACATCATTAGCAGGCGTGCCATCTCTAAATGCCATTGCCTGATTGATTAGAATAGTCGAAGCATTACTTGTTGCGACGAATGTAGTTGCCTCAAAATCGAGGTAATTACTTTTGTTTACAAAATTTGACAAAGCACCCTCTTGCGATGTTGCATAACTTTGTGCAGAAAGATTCTGAACAGTTAAACAAAAAGCAAAAAGCAAAGCTGCTTTCATCAAATCTCTCAAGATAAAATTCGTTTTCTTCATGAGATAAGAATTTGATTTAATTAAAAAAATTGTTTGAAAATTATTGTAATGAAAATTATTACCGTAAGTTGGAATATCCGAAAGGAAAAACGAAAAGGCATTAGCTGCCGCTTGACAGTCTAATGCCTCAGAAAATATATTGTGTGTAAGATTCGTTTTTTTCAATGGATTATAATTTGCGCATAGCCAATAAAGTGTAAATCTATCAATAAGACGATTTATCGCTTTGATTATGGCAATACAAAAAAAATAAATTCCGAACATATCAATTCAAAAATTGATACTGTTGAAATTTTGTGCTAAGTTTTGGTTATTCATACTTAATTTTAAGAATGAATAAACCAGATGTTGTAATTTATTGAAATCCGAGTCTGATAAGAGAAAAAAGAAGATATTTATAGTTGAGGAAAAAACGGAATTGATTTGATAAAATGTCCAACTATAAATGTAAAATTCAGGCTACGGATTATAATTTGTTATAAAAAAAATACAAATATTAATCATACAAACACAAATATGAGTCCACTTTCAAAAAAAGCACTACCCAAAATATGGTATTTTTAATATTTTAAAAAATGCCATCTGAATCATTCGTCAGACTAGCAAGAGCAAAGATATAATTTCATTTTTATAATACAAGAAATATATTACCTTTTTTTAAAAAATAAATTTCCAACAATAGATTGAAGGCTTTATTCTGAAAACTCAACAGATTCTTGACACGCCAATATAAATTTGGTCTAAGGAGGAAATATCTTTTTCAAAAGATATAATTGCTATTGAATTTAGAGGTTATCAAATTTATTTTGCCGAAATTCGGCAAAACTGAAATCTGTTGAGTTTTCAAATTTATTTATGATATTTTTCACGTTTCGCTGAAAATAATTTAAATAAAACAAAACAAATTGGACATTCGTTTAATATTCAACATTTAATGAATTTTAAAAATCAAAATATTTTAAAAACTGAATCACAAAATGTTTTGATTCAATTTAATGAAAAACATTTTTCAATTTTAATTTTAAACAAACTCAATAAAAATAGGCTTTTTTGACCTCAATGTTTTTTTGATAAAACAAACCAGCGAAACGTGAATATTTGATTAAGAAATCTTGATTAGTAGTCAATTCATATCTTGATTTTCTTTAATTTTGCCATCTGATTCAATTTTGGAACACTTCTTTCTATTCTTAAAATAAAACTAAGTATTAATATAATTTCATCAACATAATTAATTCAAAAGCAATGAATCCTTTCAAAGTTTTTCATCTTTTTTACTTTTTTGGCTTATCTACTTTGATTGTATTAAGTAGCTGTGGTAATGAAACAACAGCCACCGATGCAAAAAGCAATACCAATGCTTCGTCATCACCTATTTTTACTTTATTGAATAAAAAAGAAACTGGCATTGATTTTAAAAACCAACTAAATGACGACCCTACTGGTGATAAAAACGTTCTTTCTTTTGAACATTACTATAATGGTGCTGGCGTGGCCGTCGGAGATTTTAATAATGACAACCTTCCTGATGTCTTTTTTTCTGGTAATGAAGTTCCTAATCAGTTGTATCTGAACAAAGGGGATTTGAAATTTGAAAACATCTCTGCTACCGCTGGTATTAATACGAATAAACAATGGGCAACGGGTACAACTGTCGCTGATGTCAATGGAGATGGCTTTCTGGATATTTATGTTTGCCAATATGGTCCTTCCGAAAAATCAGTAGAACGAGAAAATTGTCTATATATTAATAATGGTGACTTAACTTTTACTGAAAAAGCAAAAGAATATGGTCTTAATGATGGCAATGGTAGCACCCAAGCTGCTTTTTTTGATTACGATAAAGATGGTGATTTGGATTGCTATGTAATGAATGAAAGTCAATATGCAGGTATTATTTTAGCCGAGGTATTTAAAGATTTAAAAATCAAAAAAAACTTAGAGGCTGCAAGTGGCAATTTATTTAGAAATGACAATGGGAAATTTACGAAAGTGACCGAAGAAGCAGGGATGCTTGCATACGGCTATGGATTAGGACTAGCAGTTAGCGATATTAATAATGATGGTTGGCTGGACGTGTATGTTACCAATGATTACTCTGTCCCTGATTTCATGTATATCAATAATGGTGATGGCACATTTAGAGAAAGTCTAAAAAAATATACCAAGCAAATTTCCTTCTACGGCATGGGCGTGGATATCGCAGATATGAATAATGACGGCTTAGTCGATATTGCCGTTGTCGATATGGCTGCCGAAGACCACATACGCGACAAAACTTTAATGGCATCAATGGACATTCCGACATTTTGGTATTACATCAACAACAAAGAGTACCAATACCAGTACATGTTTAATTCCTTACAACTCAACAATGGCAATGGCACATTTAGTAATATCGCTAATATGGCAGGTGTCTCGCGATCTGATTGGAGTTGGGCAGCACTTCTGGCTGATTTTGATAATGATGGCTACAAAGATTATTTTGTCTCAAATGGTTTTAGACGATATTCCAGAGACAATGATTTTCGAAATAAAATGAAACAGATAAGAGAGCTAAACGGTGGATCTGTACCAATGGACATGAGAAAAAAATTGTACGACGAAATGCCAGAAATCAAACTCGAAAATGTGTTGTATAAAAATACGGGTGACTTAACGTTTAAACGCAATAACGATGAGTGGGGCATGAAGGAGGCATCTTATTCAAGCGGTGCGGCGTATGCTGATTTGGATGGTGATGGCGACTTGGAGATGTTGGTTAACAATACAGACATGGAGGCTTTTGTTTATAAAAATAATGCGATTGAAAATAAGTTAGGCAATTTTTTTTCAAGTAAAACTATCCTCTGACCAACCCATTCAAGGAACAAAAGTTAAAATTACCGTTGATAACGAACCACAACTACAAGAATGGATGAATACTCGTGGGTATCATCGGCAGTTGGAGGGGTTCTTCATTTTGGTTTGAAAAATCATTCTGATGTTGACCTTGTAGAAATTATTTGGCCTGATGGCAGTTTACAAACATTGCAAAATGTACCAGCAAATCAGAAAGTAGTCGTAAAAAAGGATGAAACTGGAAAAAGATATGCTTATCAGCAAGCTCCACAACCGACCTTGCTCGACAAAATTAACCCAACAAATATCGGCATTAATTTTAAACATACAGAAAACAAATTTGACGACTTTGCCAAAGAAGTATTGTTGCCACACAAGCAATCTACCTTAGGCCCTTGCATCACGGTAGGTGATGCCAACGGAGATGGATTGGACGACTTTTTTATTGGAGGTGCAGCAGGGCAAAGTGGTGTTTTATATTTTCAACAATCAAACGGTCACTTTGTAGAAGCTCCCCAACAACCCTGGCAAGCCGATGCGAGCAGCGAAGATATGCAAGCTATGTTTTTTGACCCTGATAACAACGGACAATTGGATTTGTATGTGACAAGTGGTGGCGGTGGAGAATTCGAAGAAGCAAAAGAATGGTTGCAAGATAGAATCTACATCAATACTGGTCAGGGGCTTTTTCAAAAGGCAAAAAATGTTTTTCCTCAAATGCCATCCAGTTCATCCGTTGCTAAAGCAGCCGATTATAATCAAGATGGCATCATGGATATGTTTGTTGGTGGACAGGCTGTGCCTGCGCGATATCCCTACCCTTCTCGCAGTTATTTATTGCGAGGTGAAGGACGCAAATTCTCTGATGCGACATCTACTTCAGCTCCTGCTTTACAAACGCCAGGCATCGTCAAAGATTTTGTTTGGACGGACTTAAATGGTGACAAATATCCAGATTTAGTCGTCGTTGGAGAATGGATGCCCATTAGTTTTTACATCAATGAGAATGGTACTTTCAGAAATGCAACCGAAGAGTTTGGAACAACTGACTTGAAAGGTTGGTGGTACAGTATTGAACAGGCGGACGTGGACAACGATGGCGATATGGATTTTGTGGTTGGCAATATCGGAACCAATACCAAATTTTATGCAAGTAAGAAAAAACCCTTCAATGTTTTTGCCAATGATTTTGATAAAAATGGAACTTGTGATGTTGTTTTAAGTAAAGAATATAAAGGTAAACTTGTGCCTGCTCGTGGGCGACAGTGTTCCTCAGAACAAATGCCCTTCATTGAGCAAAAATTTCCAACTTTTAAAGAGTTTGCATCTGCTGGAGTCGAAGATATTTTGGGTAAACAAAACATCGAAGAAGCGCTTCATTTACAAGCTACTGAATTTCACTCATTAGTACTATTAAATGACGGAAATGGGAAATTTTCTACTAAATATCTCCCAAGTATTGCTCAAATGTCGCCCATCAACGGCATCATCGTCAATGACCTTGATGGAGATGGAAATGTGGACTTAATTATTGCTGGTAATAATTATGATACCGAAGTGGAAACGCCGCGCTATGACGCAGGCAACGGCTTGATTATGAAAGGATTAGGAGATGGTACATTCCAACCTTTAACTATTTCAGAAAGTGGATTTTTTGCACCAAATAATGTTAAGGATATTCAGTTGCTAAAAAGTGCAGATGGTAATTCTAAACTCATTTTAGTAGCCAATAACAATGGTCCAATTGAGATTTTTAAAATTGATAAAAATGCGCAGTTAAGTCTGAAATAAAAAATATTGGATGGCAAAAATGAAGTGTTTTTGCCATCCAATCAACAATTACCCCCTTTTTTCTGACACAAACCTCAAAGAAATCGAATTCACACAATGCCGCGTATTCTTCGCCGTAAATCGCTCGCCCGTAAACACATGCCCCAAATGCCCTTCGCAGTTATTGCAAATGATTTCCACCCGCCGTCCGTCCGCATCAGGGACTTTTTTGACCGCTCCCTCAATCTCATCATCAAAGCTCGGCCAGCCGCAGCCACTATCGAATTTATCCGCTGACGTATATAAAGGATTTTCACATTGACGACAGATATACGTGCCAGGTTCTTTGTGCTTGTTGTATTCCCCTGTGCCGGGATATTCCGTGCCTTTGTGCAAGATAACGCGGGCTTCTTCGGGGGTGAGTTTGTTGTATGCCATGATTAAATATTTTTACTTTGTCATTCCGACCGAAGTGGAGGAATCTGGCGTAATAGTGCTTCCAGATTCCTCCACTTCGGTCGGAATGACAAATTTACCGCAACAATTCCGCAAAATGTTTCTTCACCTTCCTCACTTTCGGATTCACCACAAACATACAATACGGCTGTGCAGGATTTTCATTATAATAATTTTGATGGTATTGCTCCGCTTCGTAGAAGACATCCAATTTCGTAATTTCCGTCACAATCGGGTCGTCCCAAAGCGTCGG
>CANNZV010006070.1:24247-39528 GCA_947561585.1 Caprella mutica
TAGGCTTTTTTACGTTTGTAATCCTTTTCGTAAGTTTATTGATTTATGTTTATCGGTATAATTTTACGATGGTTTTTTAAGAATAATTCAGCATAAAAGAAGTGTTTGGCTTCTGCTATGAAATTATCTTAAAAATAATCGAGTAGGGTAAGATAGAAGGAAATTCCTCCTATCTTATCCCTCTCACAGAACCGTGCGTACGGGCCTCGTACACGGCTCCTGTTAAATCTTATTCGTAATATTGATGCAAAGTATTGGTCTTTACCCACTCCATATTATATAGATGTAAGTTATCAAACCATTCATTAGGTAATGCCATGTGGATTAGCTTACAGCTTGCGTTGCGCCATCGGGTCATGGAAATTTTCTCAAAACTTCCTTTGTAACCCATGCGGCGTAATTGTTTATGCAGCTGTTTCCAGCTTTTCCATTCTCGCATTTGTTTCATCCGTAGCCGACGACGTATCCAACTCATCAATTTGCTGTACAAGGTTTTTACCTGTGCTATCCGAAAGTAATTGGCAAAGCCACGCATGACTGATGAGATTTCCCATATTTGCGTCTCGATATTTATCCCTGAATTTCGTGGCGTTAATCCTCGAATTTTCTCTTTAAATTTCTTGACACTTTTGGGTGCTATCCGTAATCCCCGATGCGTGATGATGAACCCTAAATACGCGATGCCTTCCCATATCGTTGTTAGGTGTGTTTTCTTTACGTTTACCGTAAGTTTTAAGTTACCTTCCAAGTAGGTTGTGGCGATATTTCGATACTTACCGGCTTCACTTCGTGTCCTTGCAAATATCAGTATATCATCTGCGTATCTCACTATTCGGATGCCTTGACTTTTCATGTATTGGTCAAAACTGTCTAAATAGATGTTCATCAGCAAAGGCGAAATTACCCCGCCTTGCGGACTACCCACTTCCGTTGCATGGTGCTGTCCCTTGTCCATTATTCCCGTTTCAAGCATTTGACGTATCAGCTTTAATACACTGCCGTCGCTCACTTTGCGACTTACTCCTGCCAGTATTAAATCATGGTTTAACGTGTCGAAACATTTGGATAAATCCATATCGACTACGTGTTTCAATCCCCACTTATTACTGAACTGCTCCGCTTTGGCTACTGCTTGGGCGCAACTGCGACCAGGCCGATAACCATAACTGGAGGGGTGAAAGTCTGGGTCAAATAATGGTTGGAGTACATTCAGTAATGCTTGTTGCACTACTCGGTCGCGTACAGTCGGAATCCCCAATGGACGTTCGCTTCCATCGTCTTTCGGTATATATATCCGTTTGACTGCTGATGGGCGATACGTCTTTTCTTTTAGTTCTTTTTCCAATTGGTGCAGTTCTTTGACCTGATGCTTGGCAAATTCTCCCACGCTTATCCCATCTATCCCTGCTGCTCCTTTATTGGATTTTACCTTGTTAAAGGCTGCCATTAGGTTGCGCATTTGATAAACTTTGTCATATAAACTATACCATTTTCGCATGAAAAAAAAAACTTTACTTTACTTTGCAGCTGCTCGATTCTTTAATCAGGGTCATAAGGTAGGTTGTTTATTCTTGCAGTTGAAGAAGCGTTTCTAGCACAAGGCAATCTACTTCTCCTGTTTTTTTTTTCTGCAATACTCAACGCTCGTGCGGATTATTGTTCAGGCTCGGCTCGTCACCACCTTCCCATAATTCCTCGCTTGTGCTTCCCAAGCGATTGTCTTCACTTTTACCCTATTCCTTTATTTAAGGCGAGTCGCTTTGATTTAACTTTCCCCCTTCGCATCTTAATACCGCTTTTGACGATAATAAGTCAATCTAACTTTCCTGCGATGGATTTGCAGATTGTCCTTCGAGTTTTATCCTCCACATTGTTACCAAGTTTCATAGGCTCGAAGTTTATAACTACTACGGGGTCATCTGCCACCTGCTAAAATTTGACTTCCGCCTTGTCTTTCGACTTGTTGGAGGTCTGTCCTCAAAAAAAAATCCTTGGACACCTTAACAGGCTTCCTCGGTTAAGCAAACTTTCCTGTATGAAATTCCGTCCGTTTTAACGTAATAGGTTATCCGATTTTTGGGCGTTCCCACTTTTTGCAAGGTTACCCACCTATCACGCCAGTTTCGGTTTACTTGCGCTACGTACCTCATACTTGCTAAGGCTTCCTTCCCACCCTACCGTTGCCAGTAACGCAGTTGCCGTCGCATTGACTTCCTCTCGGTTCGGTGTCAGAGTTTCTTTCAACTCTTCGGAAATATTTGCATGCCGAGCAAACAAAAAACGCTGACAAAGTTAATTTGTCAGCGTTTTTTATTGCCCATTTTTATCTCAAAAGAATTACTTCCCTTCTTCCATTCCGCCGCCACCGACTAAATAATCCTGATAATCTTTCAATTCCGTCCATTTCCAATCAGAGGCCATTTGCGCTTGCATTGGCCAGGTTGATGGGTCGTGGATTCGATATTTATCGCCACCATTAATTAGAATTTCTTTCAAATGTTTGACATCTGTTTTCGCCAAATCATTCCAGTTAGAAATGCCTGCATTTTTCAATAATTTTTCCAACTTCAGACCAATCCCCTCGATAATTTTCAAATCTTCTATATTAGATGGATAGATAGATTTTTTCAAGGCTTCTGGGTTGTCTTTTTTAATATCCAACAATCGTGCAGCCTGCCCCACCCAATCGTCGCGCTCAATTCGACCGGGGAAAAACTCAATGCCCGCCGTTACTTGTTCGACTAACTCTTTGTCAAACTGACTGATTTGGCGATAAGTAAAAATCCCCAAGCCATTCAATTTCTGCTCAATAAAGCTACCGATGCCTTTGATAACAGTGAGGTCGTCTTTGTCTTCTCGGTTAGCGGCTTCGATTTTATGACCGAGTGCGTCTTTTACTGCAATTTTAGCCGTTTCTGCCGCATCAGATTTGCTTGCACTTCCGCCTGTAGATTCATCTGCCGTTACGGTTTCTGCTTCTTCGTCGCCGATACCTCGGCTACCATCACCTGTATCTACAGGAATAAATCCAAGGGACTCTGTACTATATTTCACTTCTTCCAACTCTTTATGCAAGGCTGCGTTGTCCTCCATGATTTTGGCAATTTTACTTTCCAAATCTTCCAGAGAAGTATCGTTATTCGCACGATTTTTTACGCTTTCCAAAGCCGTTTGCAAGGCTGCATTATCTTGTGAAATGGCTTCTATCCGTAAATTCAAATCATCTAATGAGGAAGTATCTCCACCGTTTGCTGTTGATTTTACCGTATCCAATTCTTGTCGAAGCGCATTATTTTTACCAACGTAAGTCTCCAGCTTCGTTTCCAAAGCCGCCAATCGATTCACGGTTGCGTTGTAGGAACTCTGCATTTCCATCAATTGATTCATCGCTTCGCCTTCTTGTTCCGCATTGTTTGATAGCTGATTGTTCCTCGTTTTTAACCCTAAAATCTGGTTGTTCAATGCCTCAATATTATTCGCATAAGTATGCGTCAATTCCGTCAATTTGCTATTCTCCTCCGTCAACGTAGCTATTTCGACATTCATATTTTCTTTCTCGCGCTCAATATTGCGTACCAACATCGTTGCTTCTTCCGCTTCTCGTTCCGCGCGAATAAGGTCTGCTTGTTTCAAATCAATTTGCTCTTGCAACCGCTCGTGTTCAATTTGCAAATCTTCATAATTCTTTTTTAAACGCTCCAATTTCCGACGGTAACGCCGCGCCCGACTGCCGTACATCAAAGCCGCAATCAAAAATCCTAATAGAAAAAAGGCAAAGATAAAAGTCAAAAAAGCGATGCTGTCAGGGCTGTCAATCGCTGCAAAAGCATTATCAAAAAAATCCTTAATCATCTCCATAGTATGAAAATTATTTAATTGGTTTAGGGGAATTGAAAGTAAATAACTTATTTATTTTCAGCTCCCAAAAGCATGAATGACTTATTGAGGTTTAACCGATGGTCTCCACACTTTGTATGTTTGTAAAAATATAAAATCTATTGCTCTATGTCTTTTTTAATGAGTCTAAAATTGACTCGTCGGTTCTTCTGCCGTCCTTCCTCGTTGTCCGTTCCATCAGGCTTTGAATTGGGCGCAACAGGCTCCGTTTCACCAACCGATTCCGTACGAATGACGGAATCAATATCGTAATTTCCCACGATAAATCGGGCTGCATTGTCCGCTCTATCCAAACCTAATTTATGGTTGGCTTTATCCGTTCCGATGCTGTCGGTATGTCCAGTGATGGATAAAATGATATTGTCATTAGTCGCCAAAGCGATTTCGAGAGAATCCAAATAAGATAAGCAAGCTGTGCCGGGTATAAAATCTGCTTCGCCAAATTCAAAATTAGCATCCGAGAAAGTCATGTCCTCAAATCGAAACTGCAACTTGGCGTAATCATCTGGTGTTTCTTCTGGGATGTACAGCGAAAATGCCAGCGGTTCTTTCAATTCATTGCCGTCCACCATGCCGTAATCAATCGACATGCGGCTTTCGTCAATGCCTAATTTTTCTAAGGCTTTTTCGATAGCTGCTGCACGAGCAATACCCAAATTTTCAAATATTCCCGAAGATTTGTTTTTTTCTCCTTCCGTAAAACGCCCCGTAATCGTGATATTTTTTTCTGGATTATTTTGTAAATAGCTGGCAACAGCGTTCAAAAATTGCTGGTTGTTCTCCGTCATTATCGGCACAACAGAATTGCTGTCAAAAGCAAATTCTTCGTAACCTTTCAAGATGACGGAATCGCCATCCATTAAAATCAAACTTGTCGCGCGTGGAATGGGTTGTACTTCCGTCGGTTCATCGCCGCAATTATGGCGAATTTCACAGACGTAATACCAACGAGCAGGTATTGCTAAAACAACAAACCAGAATAGACCGGTGAGAAATATCCTCATAGTAGTATAAATGACGTTTTCTGATGTGCTACTCACAAATAACGGCGACGAAAAGTGTCAACATTATTTCCCTTTTGTGAACAGCATTAAAAATAGTGGGCTAAATGTACGATTTTCAGCGGGTTATGCAAAAAAAATGACAATTTTTGACAAAAAAAATTACACCTCCCATTCTTTACTTGTCCGATAAACCGTGCCTTTGAACAAGGCGACCACTTCGCCATCTTCCCGTTTGATGGTCACTTTGTAAAAACCAATTTTGTGCGAAAGGCTTTCTTCTTCGGCGTAAGCGCGCAGAATTTCGCCTTCTTTCACCGCTTTGGTATGAGAAATCGACGTTTCAATCGACACCGCTTGCCGCCCGTGAGAATTACAAGCAAATGCTAGCGCGCTATCCGCCAAGGCAAAGGTAATCGCGCCGTGTGCCATGCCGAATCCATTGAGCATTTCGCGGCGAACTTTCATTTGCAGCACTGATTTTCCCGCATCTTCGTCGATGCGTTCGATGCCGAGCCATTGGCTGTAGAAGTCGTTTTCCATCATTTGGTTAACAACTTGGGTGGCGCGTTCTTTTTTAGTCATGTTGTTTTCTTTTTTAAAATATTAACTGATGTTAATTCTCATTTTCCATCCTACAACTTCACAATTTTCTCAACCCCTACTACTTCTCCATTTTCAAATATTCTCAAAAAATAAACACCCGACTGCAAGTTTTTCATATTCATTTTTTGATTAGAAACGCGCTGTTTTTCTAAAATAATCCGCCCCTGCATATCCACAACAGTTGCCTGAAACACGCCTTCTTTTTGGATATTTAAAACATCCTCAACTGGATTTGGAAAAATAGTAATCGCTGGAAAATCAGTCGCCTTCACCGCCGTTAATTCTTCAATTCTAATTTTAAAAGTACTATTCACCACTTCCTGATTTTCATTCATGCCTCCTGCGATAATGTATTCATTGTCCGAAATTTTGGCAACTCCACGCAAATCCATAATTGGCGGCAATTGTTCCTCAATTTGATATAAAAAATCAGCATCTGTGTTAATCAATGTCAATCGTTCGTTTGGCGCAACACCACCCGTACCGTTGTAGTCAATCCCATCAAAATTAAAGGTCAAATCCGAGCCACCGAGCCAAATCACGCTATTTTGATAGGTACTCGCTGCCATGCGATAGCCTTGTGCCGCCGCATTTTGGCTACCTTCCCAAGTGATTTCTGCGGGATTATCGGGATTGATGATACCACGCCGCAAAAATGTCGTCGGCGGAAAACACACATTCACGCTGCAAAACGGACTCGCGCCACCAATATAATATATAGTATCGCCGACAATCTCGCCCGAGCCACCAAATACTTTCCAATCGTTGGTGTTCGGCACGGGTGTTCCTTCCGTCCAAACGTCGGTCGCGGGGTTATAAATTTGCACGTTGGTCACGTTGGTTGTATTGCTCCATCCCGTAATCATGTATAGCAAGCTATCCCGCCACACGCCCTGCACATGGTCATCAATCGCTACAGGCATATCAACGCCATTGGGTAGATATTCGTCGGTTCCGGGGTCGTAAATGTGGATTTTAGCAGAGGACGTCTCGCCGCAATTACTTGGAACATGATAGCCACCTGTGATGTAAATTTTATTTTTAATAGTGCTCGCTGCCGCCGCAATTTTTCCATCCAATGGCTCTGGCAGCGGGGCGATGGTTTCCCAAATATCCGCTTCCGTATTGTAGCGAAAACTTCGGAGGTGCGTGTGCCCACATTCCTTCGTCGAGTCAATTCCTGAGAAAGAGAATGCGTATGGAACACCGCCAACTGTCGCGGCAGATACGGCGTTATTGGAGACGCGTTCGGGCATGGGCGCGAGTTCTTCCCAGAAGATGGGCTGCGCCTGACTATTTTGAAAAAAGCAAAAAAGGACGAGTAAGGGTAAGGCAATTTTTTTCATAAATCAATGATATTTTTTCTAAAAATTTCTATTTTGTGGCAGATTGTCCAACAAAGGTACGCAATCTGATTCAAGTGCAATTTCGCATTTGAAAACATAAAAAACCATTTTATTCGTATGAGAAGTCACGCATTTACCTTTTTTCTCTTTGGTTTACTATTTTTAACGGCACAAATTTGCTTCGCGCAAAAGCCACCGAATAAGTTTGGAAAGATTGATATGGAAGATATGAAAATGACGCATTATCCGTTGGATTCGAGTGCGCATGCGGTGGTGTTGTGTGATTATGGTTATGCGAATTTTGAATGTGAACGAGTAATGGAAGTTTTTTTCATCAATTACGACCGATACATTCGCTATAAAATCATTGATAAGGCCGGTTATGATTTTGCTAACTACTCTATTCCTTTATACCAGCCCAGTATATAGTAGCTCCAGAAATGAGCAAATTACTACTTTCAAAGCAGCAGTTTTCAATTTGGAAAATGGAGAAATTGTAGAAACAAAATTTCCTAAAAAAGATATACTAAGGAACGCGAATTAAATAAATACAGCGAATTTATCATAAAATACCCAGATTGGCTTAACTATAAAACGAATTTCAGCGGTCATGATTTTGATTATTTGACCGTTAATGACCAATCCAAAGAAGCAGGTTCTATTTACAACAATCAAATATATCGCTGGGTAGTAGAAAGGATGCCTACTTTTGAAAGTGAAGCCTATATTTCAAGCAATAAAAACTTTTTGGCGAGAGTAGAATTCGAACTGACATCTACCAATATTAATGGTATTGTATCGAAGTTATAGCAAGAATTGGAGCCAAGTGAATAAGTCTATCTGGAAATCAAATAATTTTGGTGGGCAATTGACAAAAATGAAAGTAAAATCTTTGGAAAAAGAAGTCGAACCAATCATCGCTGGCAAAACAACCAACGCCGAGAAAATAGAATCTATTTATTATTACGTCAAAAACACGGTTCTTTGGAATGAATGGTTCGGAGTTTACTCCAACGGAGGCATCAAAAAAGCTATGTGCAGATGATTCAGAATGAATATACGGGCTTGAATTTGACGAATCCAGCTTTAGCAGAAATGGAAACGATGGCGAAAGAAACCAAAGCGTCTTATGACATGACGCTCGCGGATAATGTGATAGATGGTGGCGAAATGTTGTATTTCAATCCGATGTTGACCTTTGCCGTTGAGGAAAATCCATTCAAATTGAAAGACCGAAAATACCCTGTGGATTATAACCATCCTTACGAATATATTTATTCGGCGTCGTTTGAAATCCCTGAAAATTACGCAATTGAAGAGCTGCCCGAAAACTTATCCTTAGCCTTGCCTGAAAAAGGCGGTAAATTTTCTTACACCATGTCTGCTAATGGAAATACCATCAATTTGACGAGTCAGTTGAAAATTAGTAAGTATTTATTTTTGCCGGAAGAATACGCAGGGTTAAAGGAATTTTATAATTTATTGATGGATAAAATGGCGGCGCAGGTGGTTTTGAAAAAGAAGGAATAAACATGTATTGATGTGTTCAAGTAGGACATTAACACATAAATAGTTGAACCATCAACACATAAAAAAGCCCGCCTCCCCACATTTGGGCTAAGACAGGCTCTATCGTCATTGGTCTCAAGAAAAGAAAACTACATCTTTATATATGAAGGTAAAATTGGCGCGAAGCCGATTTTACAATATATTTCGTTTGCCAAATTTGTATTCTATCATTTTCGCATCGGGATTACGGGGTAGAATAATGGTTTCATAAAATTTTTTTAGCGACTTTTTATCCGTAATGTCCGTTTTGATGACATACGAATAGCCACCTTCTGCCAACTTATCATAATGCACGTTGCCAAACTGCCGAAACAGTGGAAGCGAGCGTTCCAAAGGCAAATCTGCGGCAATAATTTCAATTGCTAAGCCTGAGTAAGTACCAGAAAGTCGTTGATGGAAGCGGTACGCTTTTTTAGGGGTATGAGTTGTTTTTTTTGGTATATAACGGGTGGCGAGCAAGTCATTCGCATCCGTTTGGATGGAAGTAGATGTATTGTTGGAAGCTATCTGCGCGAAGTTAATCGCTGCCACAAACAAAAGGGCCAGCAAAAGGGATGTTCTGCGAATGTACATGTTCAAAGGATTTTTAAAAACAAATGCTGATAATTCATATTTTTTATCAACTGAATTACAAGCACTTAAATACTACAAAAAACTGTGCCAATAAATTACATTTTATTTAAATGTGTAAAATACTGCTATTTTTTTTTTGCAAAAAAGCAGCAGCACGGTTAGGGTACTGCTGCTACGTGAACAAACAAATTTCTTTTTGGTAATAAAATCCTCTACGGTACTTCAGCAGCCGTAGCCGTTGAATGTAAAAAAGTTAGATAGTCAGTTTCAGTCCAAGTAGTGAAGTCAGACTGATTGGCAAATTCTTGTAAAGTGAGTGTCCACTTATCAATCAACCAAATAAAAGTGTTTCATACTGCGAGGTTCGCTCCCAAAAGAAATATCACGTTTATTAGATTTTATAAAAAAATCTATCAAGGGAATATAATTTGTGCAAAGACTAATGACGGAAATAATTGGCAAATAGTAAAAAAATTTCTTTCCATTTAAATATGCTGCAAATATATTACATTTTTTATAATATGTAATAATTCACGCAAGTTTTTTTAAAAAAAATTTAAAATCTGACATTTTTTAAAAAGCGTTACTTAGAAAAAATAAGTAGCAGTTCCGCATAAATACCTAACATTAAAATACGGAAATGATAAATTTAACAAATTTTTTTTATTTATATATATTCATTTCTAACAATATTCTTCAAATCAGTAAACTAATTACTTCTTTTGCGATATTTTGGTATAAAAAATATGTTTTGGTTAAAACATTTAATACAAAACTAAATTCCGTTTAAATTTATATTTTTCACTTATCTTAAAATTAAAGCAAACCTTAGTGTCGTTTTTACCATAAATAATTTTTCATTTTAAATATTATAAACTATGAACATTCTGCCTTAGCTTTGCATTATCAACGTATTGAATCAGTTTATGAATCGGTCTTTTCGTCTTATTTTTTGACACGAAAATTTAAGCCTAACCAGGAGTCGAAACGTGTAAATGCTTTCCATTTACAAAGAATTCGGTTTTCCTGCTTTTAAGCTATTCCTTTTTAGCAATTTTTTAAAACCAGATTAAAATAATTTTTCAGCGAAAAAAAGAAATAAAATTGCTCCCCCTCTACATGTCAAAACAGTCGCAAAGACATAAAATTTTCCCTTTACTATGCAGCAACAAACAATCAATCGCACAAAAGCAAACTTAGCTTCTACTTTAGGTATTTACACACATGGAAAAGTACACTGGAATCTGACACCTGAAAAATTGGTCGAACATTCCCTTTGTCAAAATCACGGCGTTCTCGCAGACAACGGCGCTTTGGTCATCAAAACTGGAAAATTCACAGGTCGGTCACCACAAGACCGTTTTATTGTTAAAGATGCGGTCACGGAACACGCTGTCGATTGGGGCAAAGTCAATTTGCCATTTGCAGAGTCAAATTTTGACCGTTTGTATTCCAAAATGTTGGATTACGTTTGCGATAAAGACTTATATGTACGCGATGTAGCGGCGGGCGCACACGAAGACTACCGCTTGAACATCCGCGTCGTAACGGAATATCCTTGGAGTAGTCAATTTGCGCACAATATGTTTTTGCGCTTGAATCAAGAGGAGTTGGCTAACTTTTCTCCAGAATGGTCGATTCTTTGTGCGCCAGGCTTTCAAGCTGACCCGCGTGTGGATGGTACTCGTCAAGGCAACTTCGCGATTATCAATTTTACGAAAAAACAAATTATCATTGGCGGCACGGGTTATACTGGCGAAATCAAAAAAGGAATCTTCTCCGTTTTGAATTTTGTATTGCCACATAAAAAGAACGTTTTGTCGATGCACTGCTCCGCGAATGTGGGCAAAGATGGAGACACCGCAGTCTTTTTCGGTTTAAGTGGAACAGGTAAAACGACCCTTTCTGCCGATGCGAGCCGTAACCTAATTGGCGACGATGAGCATGGCTGGGCGGACGACGGCGTTTTCAACTTTGAAGGTGGCTGTTATGCAAAGTGCATTGATTTGACGCCAGAGAAAGAGCCAGAAATCTACGCAGCTATCAAGCACGGTGCGATTTTAGAAAATATCAATTTCTTACCAGGTACGCATACACCTGATTTTGCCAGCACAGAAATCACTCAGAATACGCGGGTTTCTTACCCAATTCACCATATCGAAAATGTGATGAAGCCATCGAAAGGCGGCAATCCAAAGAACATTTTCTTCCTGACTTGCGATTCATTTGGCGTATTGCCTCCAATTTCAAAATTGACGCCAGGACAGGCGATGTACCACTTTATTTCTGGCTATACCGCTAAAGTTGCGGGGACAGAAGCAGGCATTGACGAGCCAACGACGACGTTCTCGGCTTGTTTTGGCGCACCATTCTTGCCATTGCATCCTGTGAAATACGCGGATATGTTGGGTGAGAAAATGAAGAAACACGACGTTAATGTTTGGTTGGTCAATACTGGCTGGACGGGCGGCGCTTACGGCGTTGGGAATAGAATGAAATTGAGTTTGACGCGCGCAATGGTCAACGCAGCATTGAGTGGCGAATTGGCAAAAGCAGATTTTGAAAATCATAAAATTTTCGGATTGGCGATGCCAACGACTTGCCCGAATGTGCCATCAGAATTGTTGAGCCCCAAAAATACTTGGGCTGACAAAGACCTTTACGAAGAGAAAGCCAACGAATTGGCGGAAGCATTTATTAACAATTTCGAGCAGTTTGCTTCGGAGGCGGATGAGGAATTGATGAATGCAGCACCAGTTGTTTTGGTTACTGCCTAATTGACAAAATAGTTTTTCGAATTCATAAAAGGGGAGTGCAGCGATGTTCTCCCTTTTTCATTTTTGTTATTTTTTTTGAAAAAAACGGGATTGAGGGAACAAAAATGGTTGTCCAAACGTATTTTTGATAGCAATACTTCATACAATTTTAAAGAAAAGAAACTATCTATTTGGTAATTTCAAATTGTATTGTACTTTTGCGCAAAGATTGGCTCCGTAGTTCAATGGATAGAATATCAGTTTTCGGCACTGAGGGTTGCAGGTTCGAGTCCTGCCGGGGTCACAAAGTCAATTTTAAAAGCCTTTAATTCGTTATGAATTAAAGGCTTTTCTAATTTTTATTAAAAAAGTTCGCTATTTATTTTAAATATTCAGATATTTGGAAAAAATCTGCAACAATGCAAGCGACAATCAAGATTCCAGTAGGTCAATTAAATGATTCCTTTATTAAGGATATACAGGAAAAATATGGGGATGCAGAATTAGAAATCACCATTAATCAAAAGCCTGACTTTCAACCGCTAAAAGAAAGTGACTTTTGGCGAATAGTGGATTTATTGGATTGGAATGAGGACAATAATCAAGCAATCATTGAGCCTGTTGTTAAAGAATTGTCGTCTATGTCTGTTGGTCAAATTTACAGTTTTCAAGAAATTCTTGCGCAAAAATTGTATCAATTAGACCAAAAGAAGTTTGCTAAACATATCGGTCAATTTTCTTATAAAAAGGGGGAGTATTTTTCAGTTGACCATTTTCTATATAGTCGTGCCTGTATAATAGCTAACGGAAAGGAAGCGTATGAGGATGTTTTAAAGAATCCTAAAGAAATGTTCAAAGATTTGACTTTTGAACCGCTTTTAATCATCGCTTCTAAAGCATACGAAAGGAAAACAGGAAACCAATTTATTTACGTTCCTTCTCACAGTTACGAAACTTACAGCAATAAAGAAGGTTGGCAATGATTAGAAAATGGCAAAGAAAAAACCACATGGTAATTCCTTAAAAAATACAGACCCAAATCATTTATACGAAATTCGAGACATCCAAGAAGATGATACTTTCAAGTTCGGTATCAGCCAAGATGAAATAGAAGCAGATGGTCTTTCAAAGCGATTGAGAGACCAAATTAGCATTTATAACGTGGTGGCTGGGTTTGTCCGCTTCTTTGCTCGAATATTGATTAAGAATATCCCTAACCGGGTGGATGCGCTTAAAATTGAGAAAGACCGCATACGGGAATATAAAGATAAGCATGGGAGGAAGCCGAGGGGGAATAGGAAGTATAAGTTGGATTGAGTTTTTCAAATTAAAACGCTAAAAACTTATCCACAAAATCCCCCATCACTTGTTCCGTCGCCGCATTAATCTCCCCATTTTCATCATACAAAGTTGCAATCGAAGACAGCGGCAAACTCTGCGGCATCACCGTCGTCCCCACATGATGTAAAACACCTATCAAATGGTCAATGCCTCGTAAATTACCCGCACGACCAGAAGCGACACCGCTTAGGGCAGCTTTTTTATTTTTAAAATTGCGTGGATATTCTCTAATGGAAATAGCGTCCAAAAACAGCTTCAAAACGCCGGGGAAACTCCCATTGTATTCTGGCGCAACAAACAATAATTTATCTGCTGAAAAGAAATAGTCATCCTGAATTTTAGCGATGCTTGCCGCTTGTGTTTTAGCATCGTACATTTCTGTAAAAAACCAATCGTGGGGTATTTTTTCTAATTCCAACAATTTGGCATCTGCACCTTTAGCTTGGCAGAGGTCAAAATATTTTTTGGCAAATTTGGAAGTCTCGCTGTTTGGGCGGTTCGTACCGCAAATTATAGTTATCATTAAATTATTGCTATTTTCTTTATCAATAGTCCGTGCAAAATAGAGCTGTAAAACAGAGGTTTCATGCTCTCATTTGCCCAAAATTTATGGTTTCTTTGACATGTACGTTATCCATGTCAAAATTTACTTCAATATTAGGCTCGGTTCTAAGTTTGGATAAAAGTGTTTTTACCAATTTAGTGTTGTATGCTCTACGTATCAGCGAGTTCATCGAAGCATCGCTTTTTGATTGTGCTAAACCGAATTGATACAGATTTAAAGCGGCAAAACACATATTAAAATGAAAATCCAACTTCTCTTCACTACGTGCTTGACAGTGATTTAAGCCTATAAATTGTTTTGCATCGCGAAAGATAAATTCTATCTTAAATCTGCGTTGATAGAACAGCACGATTCTTCGCGCCGCCAATTTCAAATCCGTTGAAAATAACAGCACATAAGAATTGGTTTTTGTATTCCAAACAAAAACCACATTCAAGTTGCATTTGAAATGAGGGCTGTAAAGAATTTGAGAATACAACAACAAATGCGGATGATTTTCGTCTCTGCCGACTAAATTCCACAGGTCGAGATTCAACGCCTGCCAATTTACTTTACCGTTGTATTTTCGATTACCGTGTGCCGTGGGATTAGCTTCTCTGTCAAACAAATATTTCAAGTTGGCATCGGGACGTAATTTGCAAACCAAATGTTTATTTGCCTGTATCATGGCTTGTAAAACTTTGGTCTTAGCGTAGAATCCATCCGCCACATAGTACTGAATTTGAGGGAGTTGTACGATACAATCCAAAATTTGGTCTATGTAGAAATCAATACGTGTATACTCTTCGCCACCTTTTTCACTTGCTGAAAGTCCTGCCGGTGTTTGACGAACATTGAGTGAAAAAGACTGTCCTGTAACTACATTGGTCAAACAAACCAAACTTACTTCAAGACCTTTTTTGGTTTTGTTGGCTACACCTGACCAAAAGCGGTCGATGCCGTAAGTTTTTTTACCTGATTTATCAATGTAACTGCAATCAATCGAGGCGATAATTTCGACTTCATTTTCTTGGTCTTCCCAAAAAGGTAGAACGAAAACCAAAAAGAAAAGTACTTGAAACTTCATCCAATCAAAAAATTGAGCGTAGTTTCTCCTCAAAGTACTTTCATCCAAATAACTGAAACGGGCTATGTTTGTAAAGTTAAACCTGCCGCGTACGCAGGCTAATACTTCAAATAATTCCGTAAAGAATTTGCGCCGTGGTTTGCTAATGTCGTCAAATCTGTCGAATATTGCATCGAGCGTTTTTCTAATGCTCATCATTGGTCGTAATTTTTGTTGTGGTAAACTAAAATTTACGACCTTTTTTTATTCTTTCAAAATTTTAAGCATTTTTTGCACGGACTATTGTTTATGAATTGCAAATATAGACATTTGAATGCCGTAAAAGTTTTTGAAAACAGGAGATACCATATTTAGTTTTCTGCAATTTTATTACAAAATTCACCCGTTTTTAATCCCAAAATCTGCCTTTCTTCCTATCTTTGCATTTAAAAATAAAAGTAATAATCATGGCAACAGACGTTTCAACAACAGATAAAAAAAAGGAAGAGAAGAAACCATCCATTTTCAAAAAGATAATTTCGCGCCTAAAAGTTGGCGGTGTCATCCTTCTTTTGTTAATCA
>CANNZV010006071.1:0-21086 GCA_947561585.1 Caprella mutica
GTCTTGATAGTCGAGAGTTCATTTACCCCGATTCTGCGAAAAGGATCTTCCCTTTCCTCGAGTAGGTAATGAGATCTCCGCCCATTCCTTCGTGAAACCAAATGTTCCAAAAGCGACGAACACGATGTTCGTGAATCGAGCTGTCAAATTCGACCGTCGCATTGTCGAATCCGAAATGGATCCGAGTGCCGACGAGAGATTTCTCCATCCCAACCGCACCAAAGATCGAACGTCCTCCATCCACCTTAAGGTGGAAGTCGTTCGGGAAATATCCATCCGAGAAGCTGAAGTCGGGCTCTTTTGCATCAGCGTAGATCGGATTTTCCTAGAAGAATCAGTTCGGTGCGTCGAGTGTCGTCGGGCTCAATTACGTTGTCAGTGAGATACCGAACGAACTGAGGTACGCGTAAAGCCTCGTCAATCGGCGCTCCAGATTCTGGTTCGAGGTCGAAGTAGACTTCAGTTTCGTGATGACTCCCCCAAACTCTCGGATTCGGAATTTCTCGTTGTTGTAGGATTCTTTATCTGGAATGGAGAGTTCCGCGACTCGGCGGATGTTGTAGGCGTCATACACCTCCATCTCCTCACCTGGGGCGAGGTCTTTGACGACAAGATAGAGGGCATTCCTTGAGGGTCGCTGTTCGTGCAGCCTTGTCAGCAAAAGGAGAAGTTCCTATGATGATGTGGCGCAGGTCGTCATCTGCCCGTGCATCGAGAATACCACCAAAGGCGGTTCCCAGAGCAAGCGCTCCAATCAGAAGCCGACGAGTGAAGTGACGCGTTTCGTCCATGTTTTCAATTTCATGATGAAGCTAATGGAGCAGCATCATGGGGTGGGGGCGTCTACGGGAGTGGGGGGAGAGCCGTAGACCCGAATTGGGATCGATAATCCTAGATTTTTCGACTAGATCCTCGTAATCCTTCTTTTTCTCCACGAGGCTCTCAGTGGTTCTTGGCGGCTTTCAATTTCTCACCTTAGGCTACCGTATCAGGGAAGCAGCCACTATATTTTTTAACGACTCAGAAGACATTTCCGAATATAGATTACAGATCAGTTTTATTTCTCCACTATTGCTCATGACAAAGCCACCAAAGTCTTCATCTCCGCAACTTCCGGCGACCTATGGCGTGTTAGAGATGCCGTAAAGGATGCTCTTATTACTATGGGTGCCTTCCTGTGGTTCAGGATAATTTCGCCCCAGACTACAGAGAGGTAGCGGATATGTTAAGGGGGCGTATCGGTGAGTGTGATGCGTTGATTCACATTGCTGGACTCCGATATGGGGCGGAGCCTGATTTGAAGTCTTTGCCACTTGGAAGCCCTCGACGCTCCTATACACAGTTGGAATTAGATTTTGCTCGGGAGGTTGGCGTATCAAAGGTGTTTACTTTCGTGTGTTGTGAGAGTTTTCCTTACGCTAGGGAGGATCGGAGTGGAATAATTTTGTCTGAAGAATCAAAAGATGTTCTGAGCTACAGCGGACTCATAGGGCAGCACTACTCGCTCAGGACCAGTTGTTCTACCGAGTTAGTAGTGATGGTGATCTTGCAAACAGGGTGAGAGAGCTGCAGCTTTTGACAGATCAACTTGCAGGAGAGGTTAGAAAGAGGAAAATCCCGCTTTCTTATTTTTGGGGTATCCGGACTGGTGTCACTTGGTTTTGCTGTAGGCGTTGGATTCTACCTAAATGGGCGTCAAGTTGCTTACAAGAACGAACTCTCTGAGACGCGAGCTCTATTGACAAATGACAGTGAGGAACTGAGTCAAAGGCTAAAGGCTAACATAGAGGGTGAGGCCGAAGGAAAAATACACGAAGCAGGTAATGATTGGCCGCGAATTTTGGCTCTTGAGAAGAAAAGAGATCAACAGATAGAGATGGTGGAGGATCTTATACAGGTGATCAAGGGCGGCTTGGCTGGTGATCCATCTCCAATATTTAGTAGAGCTTGTTCGATTCTAGTAGATCCTGATCCTGTTTTGGGAGGGCGAGACAATACTATTGCTTATCTTCTGGCTCAAAGAGGGGCGATAATCGACGAAGTGACGCGTCTCTCAAAAATTGAATCGAACGCAAGGGAGCGAAAGCGTGAGGCTCTGAGGCCCCTGTTGCTTCAGGCGCAGATTCACCAAACTCAATTTGATTGGGACAGTGCATTAGATCAGCTCCGAATCGTTGTCGACATGGCTCCTGAGTGGGAGGATGCGCACTATAGGTTAGCCAGAGTAGCTCGTGCACGAGGTCATTGGGAGGAATCTAAAAGCCACATTCTCAGGGCGATCACGCTAAGCGAATATAGGTGGGGAGAGTCGCACCTTGAGACGTTACAGTATTTGTCAGAGCTAGCGAGCCTTTTTAGCAACCGCGGCGACCCCGGCCGAGCGCATACACATTTACGTTAAAATAGTCGAGTCAATGACACTTTCAATTGGATCTACCCATACAGACACTATGCGAGCCAGAGCCCATTTGGCTCGATCTTATCACGGTATAGGAGACCTATCAGAATCGACTCGCCTTCACAAGAAACTGCTTGAAGATGCTACAGATGAGTTAGGCAGAAGCCATCCTCTCACTAATGCTGTCAGAGCGGCATCTGCGGATGCTTTGAGAGAAGCCGGTGATTATGCTACTTCAATTTCCCTCTTCGAAGAATCGCTTAAGGTTAGTATTCAGGTGAATGGGGAAGCTATCCTGCGGCATTCAATATGAGAGAAGGGTTGGCTCTTGCTCACAAAGGATCGGGAGATCTTTCTACGGCGTTGAGACTTTTTGAAAAAGTAGTGAATGATAAAACGGAAGTATTGGGGCGCGAGAACCCTTCAACGTTGCATTCCATGAATGGTCTGCTGTGGTTGCTAAGGTCAAGCGAGCGACAGGATGAGGCATCAAAGCTCGGAATTGAAGCGCTTGAGATTTCGACACGGATCTTAGGAGAAGAACCATCCGATGACTCTAGGGTTTTTTGGGTTTTAATTCAGCGATTTTGAAGGACAAAGGAGACTTTACAAGGTCTCTGGAAATGACAGAGAAGGCTTTTGCGCCTTCAGTCAGAAAACTTAGGGCGTGAACATCCCCAATCACTTACTTTGTGAATCGTGTTGCCGAAATTCATTGGAGATGGGTCGCTTTGACGAAGCTGAAATTGCTTTTCAAGAAGCTTTGACCGGGCGTAATTTGAAGCTGGGGGAAGGCCATCGAGATTCGCTTCGTTCAATGCACGGACTCGCCAGGGTTGCTTTGGCTACAAAAGACTACGGCAGAGCTCTAGAGCTTGGGGAGCAACTTCGGATTGCTCGTGAGAAAAATTTGGGGATGAAGCACCCTGATACATTGGGGGCGATCAATTTCCTTGGATCAGTTTATTTTGCGAAGAGGGAATACGAAATCGCGCTCCCCTTTTTCGTACACTCTATGATGAGTATTTTGAAACACTTGGGGCTGATCACTCTCTTACGCAAAATGTAAAGGGCGTTTAGAAGAATGTGAAGATAAGATCTTGGAGTCGATTCCGAACGTGCCGTCTCGTGATTAACGTCTACCCCGATTCGAGATAGGTGTTTTGAGGGGCGCGGCCACTGGGTCATGTTGATTCGATGTTACCCAGCTAACGCCACCTCTTCCCCTCGATCCACGAGATCTTCGAACGCCGCCTTCGCTTGAGCCCATTGCCAGCGGAGGTCTTTTTGTTCCTCGGGGTCGATGCGGCCGTCGGCGATGGCTCGTGCAAAGGTTGCTTGGAATTCAGAGGCGTGGGCTTCTGCGTCTACCCAGGCGATGAGGAATTTGGGTTTGAGGCTGCGGGTGGAGGTTGGGTTTGCGCGGAAGCGATAGCCCAGTGCGGCCAGAAGCCAGTCGAGAGGGAGAGTGGTTTCCGCCACCTCGGAGATTCGTGCGAGTTTGTCGAAGGGATTTGGTGCGCCGGAAGCGTTGAGATAAGGGTCTTCCAGGTTTCAAGGGTTTTGGGGTTAATGTGAAGAGCTTCGGCGACGGCGTCTTCGACGAGGTTTTGAGTCTGACGGAAGTGTTCGATGGCAGCTTTTCAGGCACGATTCTGATCCAGAGCGTAGAAAGGAACGATTCCCGTGGTCGGGAGCTTCTGAGGGTGATGTGTCGGGGGCAATGGCACTGATGGTGCTCTCAAGAATTCCTTTTCGCTGCGCCCAAATGACGGAGAACTCTTTGGCTTCATAAGAATCGAACTTCCCATCTGTTGAACTCGCTAAGAGAAATTTCCGGATGTCTCCGAATGCTTGGGTCGCCTGAGTCCAGAAGGAGAAGAGGGTGGATTCGTCGCCTTTCCACTCGATGGGTTTGAAGCAGAAGCCTCCACTGCGACCGGCTAGCCACTGGAGTGGGTCAACACTGCCGGTAACATTCAGGAAGGTCAGAGCTTCTCCCAATGGGCCGGGGGCAGTTCCGTCGATCCATGCGGCGTAGTCTTTCTGATAAACTCGAATTCCTTTAGCGCGGCTGAGTTCTCGGCAGAATTCAGGAAGCGTCATTCTCGAATTTTCGAGAATTTGGGCGTAAATGGTGGCTGTTGGTGTTGTTTCTAGCGTCAATTTGGGTCTGTTTCTTTCTGTGTTGGTTTCGGTGTAGTGGTTTCTTGCGAAGTGGCTATCCTACGAAATTGCTGTGTTTTCGCGATTATAACCGAGCTGATTATTTAGAATCAGGCTCGATGGGTTAAGCTCCGATGAGGGATGAGAAGAGCATAAGAGCGAGAAGGGTGAATGCGATGATGCGGTAGATGACTGATGTGATGTTCATGATGCCCCCATGTTCGGTGGACTCGGGTAATTGGCGTCTAGGGGTTCTGGGGCAGCACCCAGAGGCCACAGCGGTTGGAGTGTGGAAGCGGTCTGGATGCCCAAATCTCATGATTTATCATTCAGTGCAGTCGTTCCCGAAGGGATTCTCCCAGAGCCTTCCGATCTTCCGCTAGAGTCAATTTCGCCGCCTTACCTCGCTGAGCCCGTTTTTGATTTCGCGGTGAGCGAGCTTGTCTATCGGGACTATTGGGTGATGGGAGGCATCTTCATCGCCCTCATGGTGATTGGGGCTATTGGCCTCTTCTTAAGGGGGCGCTATAGCTGGATGTCTCATTTGGCGACAGGTGCAGCGGTTTTGACTCTTCCTTTGGCCATTCTATCCGGGAGTTACTTCAATCATCACGTCAGTATTCGGGATCATCTCTTTGAGGCAAGAGTTGCCGTTGAGGCAGGGGAGGCGTGGAAAGCGCTGGATAATCTTGCGCAGATCGCAGAGGCCCAAGGGAACTCTCTTCCCTCCCGACTCCTTCCCGATGTAGTTCTAGGATTGGAAGAAAAGCCTATTCTTCCGACCCAGGATCTTGTTCTCAAGGTGGCTCTTCGTGATCTCATCGAGGACTCCGAGGGAGCGCTTTTGGAAGAGGTGCTGAGTCATCGAGTTCATGAGAGTGAGGATTCGAGGATTTCTGAGTATCTGGTTTCAGCTGAAACTTGCTTGGCGCAGATCGCTCTCAGTGAAGGTGACTTCCAGAGCGCTCTTGATTATGTGCTCGCTGCGAAGAATCGGGATTCCCGGTATTTATCCCGCATGGATT
The DNA here is from genome assembly GCA_947561585.1 of Caprella mutica. Taxonomy (NCBI): domain Eukaryota; kingdom Metazoa; phylum Arthropoda; class Malacostraca; order Amphipoda; family Caprellidae; genus Caprella; species Caprella mutica. Next base: position 5,590 of record CANNZV010006071.1, read on the forward strand.
CTAACATAAGTATCGCTGCCTTCCATGCTGCTTCTGATTCTTATCGTTTGGGGAATCTTGAGGCGGCGCAGGAACATCGTGCAATGGTCAGTCCTTCGAGCGTCCCTCGAAAGGCGGTAGTGAGCCTCGATGCGTTATTAGCTCGGGAGGCAGCGAAAGCGTTTCTCGAAACCAAGGAGCCCTGTTCCACAGTTGAGGCAGTAGAGATTCTGGAGAAGGCCTACCTGGAGACTACGGGCTGGCGCGATGAGTTTTCGTTTCTAGCCCATGATTTAGCAGGTGCCTATGAGCCGTTCATTGCAGTCAAGCTAGCCGAGGAGGATTTCGGAGGTGCTGTGAGTGCCTTGGATCGTTCTGCTTCTTTGGTGCCTGATCAGGAGTTCGTTGCCAAGGTGCTTCCCAGTGCGCTCTATGCCAAGGGGCTAGCCTTGAGTGGGGGCGGGGATCTCGAGGGTGCAATCCAAGAGCTTCGTCGTTGTTCCCTTGTCGGAGGTAGCGAAATTGAAGGGTTTGAGAAGATCTTCGCTGAGATCCTTGCTTCTCATGGTGAAGCACTTCTCGGGGCGCATCGCCCAGACGAGGCCATCTTGCACTTCGCAGAGGCAATTGAGCTTGAGGAGACAGACGGCTCCCTTCGTGACAAGATGGGAAGAGCGTATCTTTTGAAAGGGGATCTCGCTTACATGGCAGGAACTCCTAGAAGCGGGACAGAGGCGCATCAGGAGGCAGTCTCTTGGAACCTCTCGCTTACTGAAGAGGTCGAGATGAGGCGGGGCTTTGACGAGTCTTTTAGAAAGCGACTCAATTCTCTTTCTTCGATTCCAGGAGCTGATTGGCTTGGAACTTCCGGTGTGGTAGGTGGGCTTCCCTGTGATTCTGACGACGACGGTAAGGCAGATCGATTTCTCTACTTCGAGGCTGGTAAATTCGCCCCCACTTTTGCCGCGAAACTCGATGGTGAGGGAGAATCCACTGGTGAGATTGCGCTTCTGGATGAATCTGGAAAACTCGCTGGGACTCTCAGGGATCACGATGGAGATGGTGTGCTCGACGAGAAGACGATCCCTGCTTCAGGCAAGTTCTGGAGTGTGTCGGATATCGATGGTGATGCGCGGCCCGATATTGAGGCGTGGTGGGAGTTAGATGGTTCCCTTCATTCGAGGGTGCCCTTGTCAGGGAAGTTTGCAGTGAAATTCAAGAGCGGAGTTATTGCAGCAGACACTGATCCTTTCTCTGAAGCGGATGCCTACGTGAAGTTGTTTCAAGCGGGGAGTCATGTGTTTCAGACCAAGCATGATGGACAGACGAATTACCCCATCTGGAATGAAGGGCTAGTGGTTCACTATCGCTATGGGGATACGGTTCGGATGGAGGTGTGGGACAGTGATCTCGTCTTTGATGATTTGATAGATTCTCTGGAGGTATCAACCTTGCCAACCGGAGGGCAACTTCGCTTCGAAAAGGGAAAGGCCGCGGTCGATCTGGAGGTGACGCCCTCTGAATTGCCTCCTGGCTACCGCTTCGATGAGCGCTCCACGATGGATACGAATCTCTTCCGAGATCATCCGTCTCTGGTTCCTGAGTTTTCAGACATGATCGCGAAGGCGAGAATTTCCGGCCAGATGGCAGAGCTGCGGGATGATATTAAGAATGAGGTAATAGCAACGCTGTTAGTGCGCCGATTTCTCCCAGGCGCGAGTGGGAAGTTCATTATCGAAATGATGGTCAGCGCTGCCTTGGATCCGCTCAACGAGTAAGACTAGCTTGGTTGGTGCTCGTTGGGCAGGTCGGTCTATCGCGATTCTTCGGGAGAGCGGTAGGCCGACCATTGCCTCTGGGGCTTTCCTCGCCGCGAGCCTGTTCGAGCAGGGCGACAATATCGCTAGCAGGACTGCTCATATCACTCGTTAAAGTCTCGACTTGAAGAAGTTCCTTCCAAGTTCGCATCGGTGACAGCAAGACTTCGGTTCGCATGGATTTGGGGACCAGATTGATCGCCTTCTTGTAGACATCGATGGCATTTTTTCCTTCTTTCGAGAAGATGAGCGTGTCACCGAAGTCGAAGAGCTTCCACCATTGCTGGGCTTGTTGAGGGGAGCTGAGCTTATTGGCTTCTACGTCCGAGTCTGCGACTTCGAAGGCACAGAGGTGATACATCCGTTTCGTGAATGCGCTGATTTCGCTATCAGAATCCTCAGGGGCTCCCAGAAGGAGAAGCCTGAGCAGGTTGATTCCTGCGTAGGTGTTGTAGCGCTCAATTTGGACGCTTTTTGGTATTGTTGGAATGCTTGATGGAGATGGACTGCACGTTCTTCGCCATCGTTGATGAGAGCTTTTCGTCTTAAGACTCCCCCAAGGCAGCAGTGAAGATCTGCGTTGGTTTGATTCAGCTCAATCGCTCTTTCAAAGGAGATTTCGGAGGCCGTGATGTGGTCGGTGTCGGCTGCCGCCATACGATCCAGGCTGAGTCCTTGTTCTTTGTAAATCTCCCAGCTTGAAGGGAAATGACGGATGGCTTCTTTCGCTGAACTGAGAGCTGAACCGTAGTCCTGTCTCATCCTGTACTGGCGGAGGAGTTCGACACGGGCTTCGAGGGAGAAGGGATCATCCACTACTGCTTGTTGGACGTAGGATAATCGAGCCTCGGGATCATCATTATTCCGCGCTGCTTGAAGCAGGTTCCTGACGCGCTCTCCAGAGATACGCTCCCAGCGCTCACGGCTGTCTACGTGGAGATCCAGCATTTTGAGCACGGGACTATCGCATCTTTCGGGGTGAGCGAGACCATCTTTGACCATTCTACTAATTTCCTCGATAGGAAGGCGGTCGGGGCGGTTTGCGTAACGGATCAGCCGGAATGGGGCGAGATCATACATACTGCTGTCCTCTTGGCTGGTAATCAGGGTGATAGAGCGGCGGACCCCATACCGAACTCCGAGTTCAAAGGCGACATTCGCATTGGAACCCGTGACATCGGCGATGAAAATGTCAGCCTCGTAAAAGGCTCGGAACATGGTTTCATGGACGATTCCGGCCTCGCTTCGGTAGCGCTCGATCTCGAGGACAATCTTTCGATTGAGTGATTCCTCCAAGTGGTCTCGAACTAATTCGTAGAACGTCTCGACGTCTTGCGGCTTTGTCCACTTCGCCTTGTCGCCGAAGTTGGTGTAAGGCATTGCCACAAAGAGTCTGAGAGAAGGTTCCTGATCTTGCATCATTCCAAGAGGGAGAGTGTCGAAGGAATCGAATCGGGTCAAGGAATCTCCAAGGCTAGATTGAGAGGGCTGGGAAAGAGAGTGTGGTTTTACCGCGCCACTAGGGGCTGAGGTAGTTCCCCTTTACGACCTCGGGGGCGAGCAGCTGGATGGTTCCCCATGAACGAGACCATCCTCATCGTTATCTCTCTATTACTTCTTCCTATTGCCCTCAAAGTACTCTGGGAGGTTTTTAAGCTTCTGGTTCGGATTGTTTCCGGCATTCTCGTGATTGCGGGGGTTTTAGCAGGGGCTGCCTACGGTTTGAATCACTATGGAATCGTTGATCTGCCTTGGTTCTAGCCAGCGAATTTTTCAGTGAATGTTGGTTCCTCTATTTTGGGCTTTTAATCAGCTGCTTCATCCCTAGTCTCCTCTTGAATACCGAATATTATGAGTCTCCAAGTCCTCTATTCTCCCGATGGTAAGCGCCCTGAGTCCATGCCCGATTTTGGTGATGTCGTAAAGATCGTTCTTGGGGAGCTTCCCAAGGACGGTGATGCGGGAGCCATTACCTTAGACGCCGGACTTAAAATCGACCTGAGCGACCTCAAAGCCCAGTTTCCACGGCTGAAGCAGCTCTATTTGTGGAATCTTGGGGCGATAAGGGGATTGGGGCGGCTTCCAAGTGATCTAGAGACTCTTGATATCCGAAATTGTGGAGATTTGGAGCGAATCGAAAGTTTGCCTTCTGAGAGTCTAAAGGAACTAGTCTTGTGGGAGAACGAGAAGCTGGAGATGGTTCCCTTACCGGGTGGGGAAGCAGAGGGATATCCGAAGCTGTTGGATTTGAGCGTCCGAAATTGCTCGCTGCCGAATTCTTGGTTTCAGGCAGTTTTCGACGGCGCACCCCGACTGGAGGAGCTTGAGGTGCAAGCCTGTCGGAAGTTGAAACGGATTTCGCGTCTGCCGCTATCGGTGCGTGTTTTAAACCTCGATAAGAATACGGAACTGATCGGTATTCCTACTGAGGCTCCTTCTCTGTTGCGGCGGTTGGGGCTTCGCGGAGCAACATCCTTACCTTCAGTTTTTGATCTTCCTCCTACTGCGGATTACATTGATCTCGAAGAGACGACTTCATTGACTAGTCTACCCGGGATACTGGGGATTCCACGGACTCTGTTCTTGTATAAATCAGGTATAGAGGATTTATCTCCAGAACTGTTTGGGACGGAAAGTGGGGAAAACTCGGCTGATCGTGTGATGGCGCATCTTTCTGAGGCTGAATCGGGGATGGAGTTGGATCATGAAGTTAAAGTGATTTTGTTGGGGAACGGGCGTTGCGGTAAGACTTCGCTCGCTAGGGTGCTGGTGGAGGGGCGCGAGAAATTCGACCGTTCAGAGGTATCGACTCATGGGATACGCCTGTGGCCAAAGAAGCTGCCGTTTACGCCTATAGATGAGGATGAGCCAGGTGAAGCTGATTTGAAGATTTGGGATTTTGCAGGACAGGATCTTTACCACAGTACGCATCGTCTCTTTTTACAGAGTAAGGCAGTGTTTGTCATTTGTGGAAATTTGCATGGGCCTGGAGCTGACAAAAAGGGTGACGATGCCGTAGCCGAGAATACGGAGGAGGAGGAAGAGTTTGAGCGAGACTTGCAGTATTGGTTCGACCAGATCGATAGCCTTGAAACCGCACCTGGGATGGAGGCGGGGCCTCCGGTGATTGTAGTCCGTACCAAGAGTGATCGTGGAGAAGATGGCTTTTGGGAGAGGCTCCCTGAGCGGGGGAAGACAGCGGAAAAAATCCATGGATTCTCTGCTTCAGATGGCACTGGGCTGACGGAATTGAAAAGACTTCTTTCTGATGCAGTTGCTCAGGTTTTAGGGAAACGTCCGCGCCGGGAGATTCCGGTGGGAGCGGCTCGGGTAAAAGCTGCTATTGTGGAGAAGAAGGAGAAGAATCAGGAGGCTCTTAAAAGTTTCATGGAGTCTAAGAAATGGGAGCATCCTCCTTACGCAACGTTGCGTGCAGACGAGTTTGAAGCACTCGTGTGCTCCCATTGCGTTGTTCCCGAAGGTAAAGATGAAGCAGAGGATCTGGTGACTTATTACAAAGATCCGTCACTATTGCTGGATCGATTTCATCGCTCTGGTTTCCTTTACCACGATGCTCGATACCTATCCGAGATCATTCTTGATCAACGCTGGGTCATCGAGGGCATCTATGCGGCCTTCCGAAAGGGAAAAGGGGGGGCTTGGGAGAAACTTCTATCGAACCGTGGTGAATTTACTCCTAGTGAGTTAGTAGAGTGGGGGTGGTATGAAGATCCGAGAGATCCTGTGCACACTCAGTTTACGTCATCCGAACGAGAACTGTTTCTTCGCTTTATGGAGAGCTGCGGTATTTGCTTCAAGTATTTCCCTGCAAAGGGATCGCGTGAGGCGAGTTACGTTGTTCCGAATGCTTTGCCTGATCTGAGTGGGCGTATCCAGAGAGAAGCAGAGGACTACCGAGACGGTGCACCATGGAACGAAGACAAGGATGGAGATATAGTATTTTCTGCCACCGTAGATGGGGCTCTTGCGATCATTGCAAAACTAGGCCGACAGTGGAACTATCGCGCGGTTTTTTGGAAACTAGGAGGTCAGTTTCAGTCGTTTCGGCGTTCTCCGGGTGCGCTGAAGTCTTTTGTTTCACTGGATTGGAAAGAGGACAGTGTGGGGTGTTACAACGGGAAGATGACCTTTCGTTTGTATGGGGAGGATGCACGCTTTGGGAATGAGGTTCTCAGGCTGTGTCGGTTTACCCCGGGGGTGGATAAGGATGCGGTTACGACGTTGCACGAACCAGTAATATTGGAATCATTTCGGGATGTGCAGGAGCTGGATCGGGTGTCGCAGAAAGAGGCGACCCATCAGAATGATAGTGATCTTTCGGAAAAACATTTTCCTGCCAGAATAGAGGGGGCTCCTAATAGTGAGAATCCATTTTCGGTGGGGATTTCCTTCGCAGGAGATCAGCGATCAGCACTGGATATTGAAAAACTTCCTGACGACTCAATCGAACGCTGGCCGCTTGAGCTTTCCGCAAAGTTGCGGGCTGCGGGATTCTACAAGGTGGATGAATACAGAGCGCATCAAGAAGGAGAAACCGCGAGCATTGGTCGTCAAGAGTACATGATACAGCTGACAGATCACGATTTTATGGTGGTGTTTTTTAGTAAAAAATACCTAGAGACTCCCTATTGTATGTACGAGCTGATGCGAATTTATGAGCGATTTAGAGAAAGTCAGGATCTTTCAAAGATGGTGCGTGCCGGAGCCTTTGCCGGGGCCTATTTTTCCGAATCTGATGTGCAGGTAAATATTGCTGACCTCGCGGATGACTGGGAGGGAAAAGCAAAGGCTTGGCTTCTTGAGAGAAGCGTGAGGGTTCACGGGGACGGAAGTGAGACTCCTCGACCTTACACGGTGGCAAGATCTGAGGCTAAGTCCTTTTCGTTTTCACCTTGGATGGAGTGGGCTAGTACGGCGGGCAATACCAGGGATATGTTGGGGAAAATCAGAAGTAAGTGGAACGTGGAGAAATTGGAAATGTGCCCTACACAAGATCTTTTGACTTCGTGGGTGGATACGGTCGTTAAAGCTACTCATGACAAAGAGGTTGTTTTGGATAACGCAGCACGGCTTTGGAGAAGAGGGATAGCGAATCAATCTACTGAAGACGAAATTCGAGCGAAGAGGCTGTTTTATTTTGCTAGAGTTGAGCTTTCACCGGATAAAGGGGCGGAGAAATTAGAGGAGAGGCTGCGAATGCCTTCGGGAACTTTAAATATTCTAAAGTCGCTGTCGTTAAGCGTAGTGGATGACTTTGAAAACGGCGAAACCGATTGGCTTTCGCCGCAATAGTGATGAAGTCTCAACAGAACATTCTTCCAACCCCTGCCGAGATGGTCTCGCATTTGGATCGCTTTGTGCGAGGTCAGTCCTTGGCGAAGCGAGACATTGCGGTGGCGGTTTATAACCATTATCTCGGTCAGGCGTGGCGGGATCGAGGAGGGGAAGACTTGGGGCGGCACCATATCTTGTTGTTGGGGCCGACTGGGGTAGGGAAGACGCATATGGTGCGGACGCTGGCGGGGTATTTGGGAGTTCCGGTGGGGTTTTGTAGTGCGGCGGGATTGGTGGAGGCTGGGTATAAGGGGAATTCGGTGGACACGATTGTGCAGTCCTTGATCGACCGAGCAGGTGGGGATTCGAAGAAGGCAGAGAAAGGGATCGTTTTTATTGACGAGATCGACAAGATCCGGCGGCAGGGGACGGGGAGTCGTGATGTGAGTGGGGAGGGCGTGCAGAACGCCTTGCTGACGTTGCTGGATGGTCGGGTGGCGGAAGGTCATGAAGGGAACCGACATCGTCCAGTGGATACGTCCCGGCTTTTATTTATCTGCACGGGAGCTTTTGTAGGGCTGAAGGAGATTGTGGAATCGCGGGTGGGGAGTGATCAGGGGGCGATTGGATTTCATTCTCGGGTGCTCGATGAGCCGGAAGAAGTGATTCCTAACCGACCGGTGTATGAAGCGCTTTGCCAAGCCGAGACAGGCGATTTGGTCGCCTTCGGAATGATTCCCGAATTTATCGGGCGCTTTGCGACGCTGACGGTTCTTCACGAACTTTCTCATGAGGATCTTCGAGGGATTTTAAGTGACGCCACGGAGAATTCTGCTTTGAAGCGACAGCAGCGGCTGGCGGCCTTGCATGGGATAGAGTTGGAGATTAGTGACGATGCTCTTGCTGCGCTCGCTGAGCAAGCGGCGGCACTTGGCACTGGGGCTCGGGGATTGCATCGGCTGATTCAGCGGGTGGTGGATCCGGTGGATTACCGTTGGCCGGAGTTGGCAGCAGAGGGGGTGAACAAGGTGACGTTCACGCGGGCGATGGTAGAGACCGGAGCTGATCCCGAGTTGAGTCATGGTGAGCCGTGTGCGGAGCCTGAAATGGAAGCCTTGCGGCGGGAGGCGCTCTCGGTATTGCCGCCTCCGCCCCGGGAGGTCAGAGAAGTAGAGGTGAACCAGAAAAAGCCTTCACGAGAAGCTGGGAAACGAGTTGGGGTGACGGATACGTCGGGTTGGACACGGGAGGAATTTCGTGAGGCTCTGCTTGAGGTAAAGCATTCCGCATTAGGATGGGAGCAGGCGACTGACAGTGCCAAGCAGTGGTGGGAGTCCTTCGAGGCAGAGAATGAGCACCGGCCCTCTTTAGTGTTCCGGGTCTGTGAGGAATTAAAGCGGCGGCAGGCTACGATTTCTGATTTCTTCCTCGCCTACGTGTATTCCAACACCGACAACATTGAGGCGAATCTTCATTACCTCGATTACATGCGCAGAAAAGAAGGACTTTAGGAGAGAAGAAAGGAAAACATGATCGAAGCAGTAGGCACAGAAGTATGGGCACGGGCGCAAGCAGATGCTTGTGCGGAGCGGGGTGGTCATTGTCTGACCCTGCCAGGCGGGCAGAAGATGTTTTTTCGGCGGATTGGGAAGGGGAGTTGCCGGATGGGGCAGCGGGGATCGGGGGATTCTAATGAGGAGCCAGTGACGCGGGTGGAGGTGGGGAAGGATTTTTATCTGGGGACGTTCGTGGTGACGCAGGGGCAGTTTGGGGTGTGGACGGAGAGTGCGGATTATCGGGAGGGGTGGTTTCCTGAGAACCGGCATTTATTGGGGGAGAAGGCAGGGGTGCATGAGAACTCGTTTGGAAGAGATTGGGCCGCTGAAGAGGCCGCGATGTTGCCAGCGGAGAGTATGAGTTGGTATGAGGCGGAGGGGTATTGCAAATGGTTGACTCGTGAGTGTGGTGGGCAGTTTCCGGAGGGGATGGTGGTGGCGGATTTACCGGGAGAAGCACATTGGGAGTACGGGTGTCGGGGGGGGAGTTTGGATGTGCGGACGGAGTATTGGAATGGAGATGGCGAGGCTTCGCTGAGGAAGGTGGGGTGGCATGTGGAGAACAGTGGTCAGCGGACGCACCGAGTGGATGAGGTGGTGGGGGAGTCTGCGGAGAGGCATCCGTTGGGACTGGTAGGAATGCACGGGAATGTGTATGAGTGGTGTCGGGATGTCTTTGTTGCTGATCGGTATCGCCGAGAGGTGAGCGGAGGTGAGTTGAGGGTGTGTGAAGAGGAAGTGGGGCGGGAGGGAGAGGTAAATCCGACTGGTGAGCTATTTCTGAGGCTGATGGGAGGGGAGGATGATCGGCAGTTAAGGGATGAGGAAGAGGTGAGTCGGGTTACAGGGTTTCTTGAGAGGGTGCTGCAAGCTGCGCCCGAAAACTCGCTGGATTTTTTAATCTGGGAGGAGCTATTAAGGCGAGTGCAGCAGGGGAATGGTTGGCCTGAGAACGATCACGGAGCGGCGCGGATTGTTGCCGAAGCAAATGGTGCTGACACTGGTGGTGGCGCCCTACGCGTGTCTCGCGGCGGCTCGTGGAACTTCCGTGCGCGGGTCTGCCGCACGGCGGACCGCGTCGGGGGGACGCCGGCTGAACGGATCAGGTACCGAGGCTTCCGGGTCTGTCTGCTCCCCAGTCCGGCGGCATCGGCGAAGCCCGGAACGGGACAGACCGGAGGTGCCGGGCGAACGGAGTCGTAGGCCGGCGTCAAGCCGAAGCCGAAGACGCAGTGAGCTGGCACCGGAGCGGGGCGGTGGGATTTAGAATTTAGAAGTGAGAATTTAGAAAAAGAGATTGAGGAAGATGGCGTACCGAATTTTTCAGCAAGCAATACCGGGGCCTGAGGTGCCGGAGGAGATGAATCGTTTTTTGCGTGAGCAGCAGGTGGTGGCGGTTCGGCAGGAAGTGCTCATGTCGGGGGGCGGAGCGTGGGTGGTTTTTGTGGTTGAGTATTTGGAGGGAGGAGGGTCTGGAGGCACTTCAGGGGCGGCGAGTCGGGGGAAGAGGGCTCCGAGGGTGGATTACCAAGAGTTACTGGATGATGACGCCTTCTTGGTGTTCGACCGGCTCCGCCGGTTGCGGGAGGAGGTGGCGAAGGAGGCTGGGGTGCCTGTGTATAACGTATTCACCAATGCGCAGCTGGCGGCGATGGTGCAAGGGCGGGTGCGGGATCGTGCAGGAATGGCTGGGATCGAGGGAATCGGTGAGGCGCGGATGGAGAAATTCGGGGATCGATTTGTCGTTCATTTACAGAAGGAATTTCCAGAAGGGGCATCGGGGAAATGAAGCGAGTTGGGGGATTTTTTGAAACGATCTATGGTCGGGAGAACCTGGTGCGCGCAGCGTATGAGGCAGGGAGGGGGAAGCGGCGGAGGGCTGAGGTGGCGGAGTTTTTTGAGGGGTTGGATGGGGAGCTTGAGCGATTGTCTGAGGAGCTGAGGGAGGAGGGCTATTATCCGAGTGCTTATCGGAGTTTTGATGTGAGAGACACGAAGACGCGGAAGATTCACGCGCCAGCGTTTCGGGATCGGGTGGTGCACCATGCGGTGATCGGGGTTCTGGGGCGGGTGCTGGAACGGGGGGCAATCGCTCACAGTTATGCGTGTCGCAAGGGGCGAGGGCAGCACCGTGCGTTGAAAATAGCGCGGGGCTGGGCTCGGAAGGGGCGGTGTTTTTTAAAGGCGGATGTGGAGAAGTTTTATGATTCGGTCGATCATGGGGTGTTGCTGGGGCAGTTGGAACGGCGATTTCGAGAGCGGAGACTGCTGCGGTTGTTGGGGAGGATCATCGGGAGTTATGAGGTGTCGGAAGGGAAGGGGATTCCGATAGGGGCTCTGACGAGTCAGTATTTTGGGAATTTTTATTTGGATGGAGTGGATCATCGGGTGAGTCAGAAGTTTGGGGGGAGGTTGCGGTATATGAGGTATATGGACGATATGTTAGCGATCGGGGAGAAAGAGGATCTTCTTGAGCTGAGGGGGGAGTTGAGGGTGTGGATGGGGGAACTGGGGTTGATCGTAAAGCGAGGCGGGGATTTCAATGAAGTGAGGCGCGGGGTACCGTGGTTGGGGTTCGTGGTGTATGAGGATCGGGTGCGGATGTGTCGTGCGGGGCGGCGGCGTCTGGGGCGGAAGCTCGCTGCTCTGGAGCGGGGTGCGCGGAGGGGGGAGATCGGCGAGGCTGAGATGCAGCGTCGGGGGGAGGCGTTGATGGCGCATGCGGAGGTGGGGGATGACCTCGGATGGCGCCGTGGGGTGATGGCGCGGCGGAATTTTGGAAGAGTTTTAGAATTTGGGGAGGTGCTGGAGCGCCCAACGCGTGAATCGCGGCGGCTCGTGGAACAACCATGCGCAGAACTGCCGCACGGCGAACCGCAACAGGAGGACGCCGGATGAACGGAACAGGAACCAAGGCTTCCGGGTCTGTCTGCTCCCCAGCACGGTGGCGGGTGCCGCCGGACCACGCGCCTTCCCGTCCCCCGGTGGTCTCGACCGCTGGGGCCGAAACCATGGGTAAGTCCTCGGGGCACGCTGATACCTGTCTGGCGGTTGATAGAAATCAGGGCAATGAGATGGGGAAGGGGTGCGCCGGGGCTCCTTTTGGGTTAGGGATTTGGAGAATGAATTGGATTAGAAAGGAAATTATCGATGCCTGAGGCGGGAGAGCGCTGGGAGGGCTTGGTCTTGCCCGGGAAGAAGGGTGGGGTTGTGATGCCGTTTCGGTATGTGCCTGCGGGGCGGTTTCGGATGGGGCAGCGGGGGATGGCTACTGCGGAGCCGGTGCATGAGGTGGTGATTTCTGACGGGTTCTGGATGGGGGAGACTCCGGTGACGCAGGGGCAGTTTGAGGTGTGGAAGCCGGGGCATAAATTCGATTTTCCCGGGAAGCCGGAACATCCTGCTGAGATGGTGGACTGGTATGAGGCGCGGGATTTCTGTGGGTGGGTGACGGAGGAGTGCGAGAGTGGGTTTCCGACCGGGATGGTGGCTGCGGTGCTCCCGGACGAGGCGCGGTGGGAATATGCGTGTCGGGCTGGAAGCAAGACGGAGTATTCTTCGGGAGATGGGGAAGCTGCGCTGCGCCGGGTGGGGTGGTATGACGAAGAGTGGGACACGGGTTCGACACATCCGGTGGGGAAGAAGGAGCCGAATGATTGGGGGCTTTCTGACATGCATGGGAATGTCTTGGAATGGTGTGCTGATGTGTGGGACGACAAAGCCTATCGAAAACGTCCGTCTCCATGGGTGGCTGATACTTGGACAGAGGAGAATGCGGGAGAGGACGTGGACTACTGGAGTGACCAAGATCGTCAGGAGGGACGCGCCCTACGCGTGTCTCGCGGCGGCTCGTGGTTCTCCCGTGCGCGGTACTGCCGCTCGGCGATCCGCTTCGGGTGGACGCCGGATGCTCGGGACTGGGACCAAGGCTTCCGGGTCTGTCTGCTCCCAGTCCGGCGGCAACGGCGAAGCCCGGAACAGAACGGACCGGAGGTGCCGGGCGAACGGAGTCGTAGGCCGGCGTTAAGCCGAAGCCGGAGACGGAGAGAGCTGGCACCGGAGCGGGGGGGGTGGAATTTAGAGGTGAGAATTGAGAAAGGAAGAGAAGGGGAATGGGTCGCACGTCTAGGGAGGAGCGAAGGACTACTAGACGTGGAGTGGGGGATTTCTGAGAGGTTGGGGGTGAAATGATTGCCACATTATTGATCTCGTCCCTTTCAGAAGGGTTTCCATGTATACTGTTTCTTGCTGGGCACCTCGGTGAGGTGTTGGCGGTTCTTGTCGGGGGGCTTGTGTGTCTCTGCTCAAATTCCTAGCCTATTGAAAGTGTCTCTGATAGACTTCCAATAATTGCAATTTTCCCCTCAGATTTTCGAAATGAATACGAAGACACGTGATGTTTCCTCTCCCTTTGTCGTGGGAGTTACCGGGAATATGGATCCGGATTTCAAGGCCTTAGAAAGGGCGGTTCTAGAAGAGCGGTTGCGAGCTATTTTCCTCTACCTCCGATATGGGAAGAAGGATGGTGGCGACTCTCGGGCGCGATTCCTCGAAATGGTGGCAGAAGTCTCGCCGTGGGATAACTGGGCAGGGCTCGATGACGGTCAGGAGTTCGTCCTGCGTTCGTCCTTGGCTCCCGGAGCAGACACGATTGCGGTGGAAGTCTTTGCGGCGCTTTGCGGGGAGTTCGACGATTTCTTCGGGAGGATCGAGGCTCCACTTCCGTTTCCAGAAGATGTCTACCGCGAGACTTCATCGTTCGTGAGAAATGAAGGAGATACTGAAGATGTAGAGCGCCAGAACGGCTATGACCGCGTCCTGAAATTGATCTCGAAAGATGATCGTTTCCCAGTAGTGCTGGCTGAGGATGTCGAGACCGATATAGACTGGCGTGAGGAGCGAGAAAATTCTACGAAACGGCGGAAGCGCTACCATGCAGCAGGGCAGTATGTGGCTAGCGGAAGCGATGTGCTAATCGGAATCTTCGATGATCGCTACGACAGCGGCACCCTCGAAGGCAGCAACGGTGTCGTGGCCGAGAAGATCTTAGGAGGAGAGCCTAGGCTGCTCGCGAAGAGCCATGCCCCCGCATTCCGTTGGGGAGATGTGTTTCATCTGTATCATCCACGTGAGAAGAGTCGAGGGCTGAAGAAGGAGGGAGCTCGTAGCGTTGAGACACAGGGCTCAAGAGAAGTGACTCCTCTCCGTATTTTAAGATCGACTGGTGGAATGTGATGAGATACGTGGATATTATGGTGAAGAACAATTCACAAGAAATTTCTGCCCACGTCCTGCCTGCTTTTGTGTTGGGAGTGGTGGGAAAGGATGAGAGCAAAGGTTCGGTTGAGGACGCATTAGGAAAGATTTTGGGCTGGTTGCGAGAGGGAGATTCATTGAGTTTTTCTGCATCGAGGGCGAATCTCGGAGGACTAAAATTGGGAAAGGAAACACCTGTTCAGATCTTGGTGGCAGGGGAGTCTGGCTTTGTCGACGAGGTGAAGACAGTGGTGGGTCAGTTTACTTGGGTTCGGCAAGTAGTAGTTGAGTCGGAACCCAATGAGAAACCCGATGTCAAGGTAGAGGTTCCTGAGGGTTGTAATGACACCGACCGAGCAAAGGGAGAGTATGTCGCTGCTGTTTGTGATGCATTGGTCGCTTTTACTGGGTCTGGTGAAAAGGGAGAGGATGCGGTGGCGAAGCAAGTGTCGTTCGAGAATTATTCGGGGTTTTGTCCTGAGAAAGTAGGTCATGCGAATCGGTTTGGAACGAAGCCTGGTCTTCTCGCATTCGATCCTCCACTGCTGTGCGCGGACAGCGGAGCGGTGATTTACGTTTCCTCAACCACTGAGAATGGTGATCAATCACTTTCGATGCATTATCCCGATGATCTCTTACCGAATGAGAACGATGTTGGAGCGCGTCTAGAGGAAGGGGATAAGAGAATGCGGGATGCAGTGGCTTCGCTTCGGGGGTTTAAGGAGGAAAAGGAAATACGTGGCTCTAGGACGGAAGAGGGGGAGATGAATAAGCTCTTGGGAGGAGTCCACGCCATCAAAGATAAATGTTCTGAGCTTTTTGGGGATTGTTGTGATCATCTGGATCAGATAGCGCGGATCAGAAGGCGGGCAGCAAATTTAAATGCCAAGTATGATACACGGGTAAAGATGTGTACGGGGATTGCTTATTTTTTGGCGGTTTTGGGCTTGTTGGGGGTGCCGTTTTCTACGATTTATTTGTTTGGAAATAATGGGGCGAATTGGGTGTCTGTAGGGGCTGTTATTTTGGTGGTAGTGGTGGGATTTGGATACAAGGGGTTTCGCAGGATAAGCAAATGGGATGACAAGCAGAACGAGTATAGGGTGCTCGCCGAGGCGCTTCGAGTGCAGTTTTATTGGTCAGCTTCGGGATTGGGAAAGCCCGTTGCGAGTTGCTACGTTAATAGAAGATTGAGCAAGATGCAGTGGGTAAGAGGAGCTGTCACTAGCGTGTCGTATCCGTTTTCTACATGTCGAGACTCGTTTTGTAAGCTGGATAAAACTAAACAGATTGAAAGGCTAAAGCTCGTAGTTAGCGGGTGGTTTGGTGAGCAAACAAACTATTTTGAAGGAAAAGTAATCGCATTTCGAGAACGTCAGGAGCGATTAGGGTTGGTAGCGGCTTCATTCTTTGGAGCTGTTCTTGTCCTTGTAATTTTGAACGTTTGGCCTGTTTTTGAGTGGTTGGAGGAGCGTATTTATGGGAAGCAGGCTCCGGCGAATTTTGGAGCGTGGGGGTGGGTTGTTGGTGTTGGAATTGGTATCCTTCTGGTTCTGCTTATAATTCGGCTGACAGAGGATATTCGGAAACGTAT
>CANNZV010006072.1:0-21078 GCA_947561585.1 Caprella mutica
GAATCACTACTGTTCAGGTTTTTTTATCATAAAACCCAAAAAAATTTTAGATTTATTTGAACTCTGCCATAACTTTGAGTTATTTCACCTATTGAGGAGCCACATACAGATAGGCTAGTAATAAATAAGTATGATAAAAAAAACATGAATACTACTGATTCACACATGATTCCAATTCACATGTTACATACGAGATGACACAAACGGTCTAAAAAAAGGTTATGCAGAATGAGTAATAATTAAAATCATTTATAGAATGATTATGATCAATTACTAAAAAGAAACAAGGATTGTTAGGTGCAGCTCCACTTCATGAATAACTGACTTTTATAAAATCGAAAACTGTGCAATTTTATAATTCGAGCAATTTTGTTCATTCGAGCATTTGATAATTCGAGCAATTGTTCATTCGAGCAATTGTTCGTTCGAGCAATTGTTTTTCGAGCAATTGTCTTTCGAGCAATTGTTCTTTCGAGCAATTGTTCATCGAGCAATTGTTTTTCGAGCAATTGTTTTCGAGCAATTGTCTTTCGAGCAATTGTTTTCGAGCAATTTACGGCTACCCTAAAATGTTTATCAAATACCATTCATAGCTTACCATTTGGCTCTTACAGGATAATTGTATTAGGCAAAAGTAATGGCTCTACTACAGTCAAAAGAATACAAACCTTGATTAACAATTTGCAGTAATAGATTGTAATCAATTATTAAGGCGTTACCGTCCATGTCGAAATACATTTTACTGCAATAACACTTTATATCTCACTGTGCTCATTCTGAATTACTTATCGCACTTCTATATTTTTAACTTTTTCTGGTCAATTTCAATCACAATTTATTTTCCAGAATTGTATACCTGAACATAATTGGAATATGTTCCCTCATAGCGATTCTGTTTCTGTGTGGTTTGGCTATATTCGCTGTTTATGCAGGATGCGATCCTATGGCATTAGGATAGATTGTCAATAGGAAGGATCAGCTTCCTGCCTTATTTTGTGATGGAATACCTAGGACACCTCAAGGGTATTCCAGGGACTGTTTGTCGCCTGCCTCTTCTGTGGAACTCTCAGGTGGGATATTTTCTTCTATCCAATAGTTTTCCTATTGGACAGAAGAATAGTTTTCCTCTACCAATAAACAGAGGTGGGCGTTCGCACAAATGTTCACGAACCGGTTCGGACTGGAAAATGGGTTCAGATATTCGGATTCGGAACCTCTTCAAAAGCGGTTCGAACTTCCGTGCTCGGAATCTCTTTTTCGCAAGTCCGAACCTCGTACCCGGGAAAAACTGACTTGTTCATTTAATATTTTACGTTCTGAACATGTACCGTACATGTACTTACCGCCTCTCGGCTACTATTATATACCTAAGTTCGTCTGTTTTATTATTCATCCTTTCCTGGACTAACGATAAGTTTATAATAATCCTAATTCCTTAATAACTGTTAAGTTCCCTCAAAACTCCATTTAAAATTGCTTGAAATATGTAGAACTATAGGTAAGGTTATAAACGTATACATTACCTAACACCCTACTCTAGTAACTTAGCCGTTGGCTAACCAGTTCTCATGGAAAAATAATAATAACTTAAATTCAAGATCGATTTTAAAGCTGTATTTTCATTCTTTTAATTTTTCGCATAATACATACGATTAGACAAAAACGAAGGTATAAATGGTATGACCATTTATTCAAATCTAGAATAAAATTAGAATATATCAGAGCTCTTTCCAGGCATTAGATGCAGAGTGTGTTTGAGTACATAAGGGTGAATATCTCACTATAATCAGTTAATTGATTATAGTAGCTTCGTACAATAACATCTAATAAATATGTCTCTTGTCTTAGCTTGTTACTTTTATTTTTAATGAAAGATTTTTTTTTTGTTTTACTAATGAATGTTTAAATATCATATGAAGGTTTTAAAAAGAAAAAATATAAATGACTCATATGAGCAAACTTTTGACGGCTAAGTAGGTTGGCTGAACAGAAAATTTAAAATCAAGTTTTCGCTATTTGCTTTAAATTGAATTGATTATAATTTATATTAGGTATTATAATATTATATAACGAGAAATATTCAAAGTAATCTTCACTGTCTCAGCCTGACCTTACTAATATATTGAATAGAAGAAAAAGTTAAGCAAATAGAGTAATAGAATACCATAATACGGTATCTAGTACTTTTCATATTCAAACAGAATGCAAAATGTTTTTATATTATCAGTTCTCTATATCGATTAATCAAAAATGTTGTAATATAAATAAAGAATTGAAAACCAATAGTAAAAACTTAAAATTATTCAATTAGATACTTGGATACTTTAATATGGATCCATTGCCTTGCATTTTTATGACGACAGAGTTGGTCTTAATTTTTCTTTGCATGAAATTCGGAGATCAGAAGAAAATTCTTAATGACAACCTAAATTACGTGTTGGAGTGGAGACTGGAGGAGACCTTTAAAAGTAATTAATGCGCATACTCATTATTACTAACTTATCAAGTAGTAATTACAGTGGCCTCCTTTATAGTGAACTCCTATATAGTGAATCATGCTGTATAGTAAACCCTGTATAACAAACTTACCTCTATAGTGAACATATTTAGTTTAGTCTACCACAATATTCGTAATTATCTATGAATCTCTTATTTCTATTTAGTAAATTCACTAAATTAGTTGTATTTCATGAAACAGGAGTGCGTGCTACCCAGTGCAACTCCTCTATAATGTAGTCATGTGAAGTCACAGTATAATAATTAATATAATTTTTTTTATTATATTATTATATTATTTAATAATGAATAATTAATATCATGTTGAAAAATTTCATATTTTTTAGATATTTAGGTTGCCTTAAAAGCCTTGGAAGCATAATCTAGTAATAGGGCCGAATATTAATGTGTAGACTATAATTCACTTTCGTTTTTTTTTTATGTATAAAATATAGACCTAAAAAAAACGAGATTAGTGCAAAAATGTTCGGAATAAATGTTTGGTTCGGAACAAATGTTCGGACCGAAATTTTCAAAAATTGGTTCGCTATACGAAGGTTCGGAACCCAAAATCGACGAAGATTCGGGTTCGGAACCTAAAAAAAGGTTCGCGCGCCCTAGCTCTGCCAATAAATAACAACAAATTCTTAAAAACAATGCAAAAAAACAATAAACTCTTAATATAAAACTATTTGTCCCGTGTGTCCACGGTAACTTTTCTTAATATTACTATATCTATTATAGCAGATCAATATTTCATCCTATACTTCTGTCTCCAGTTCAATATCTTCAATCCTTAACTCAATCGTTTCACTAATATGGGAGGACTTCATGGTCGAAATGGTATTTTTCAAAGAAATGAAGGATATAACAAAACATGACTACGAAAGTAATGAGTAAGTATATTTCAGATACTGGAATGCAAAATTGTAAAAGCCTAAAATCTAAGATTTCAGTTGTGCAATATTTTGTAATAAACTCCTTTTTCGCCGTTATCTGGAGAATTAAGACCGTAATTATCGAAACTTTTTTGTAAATTCGTATTATTTGAATATAAGCAATATAAGCATGTCCTCAAACTATAAATATACCTTTTACACATTGCATTTTTTTTAGTAGAATTAAAACTTTCCTTGCTACATATCTATTTATTTTAGTAATGTGAAAAGATATGTAGTATTTTAATGAGTCAAAATTTGACATTTGAGAATTGACCATATTTAAATGACAAATTATGTTAAATGTTACAAATTCAAACCTAATTCAGTTATATTTTTATTATGATGTTGCTTAGTAATACAACATCTAACCATTAATAATATAATGTAATCCTTTTTCAGCGGCATTGTGCGGATTAGTTATGGTGGGCTTAGCCTATCTGTTCACCACAGTCAGCGGGGTCTGCAACAAGCATGAAGCTACAAGGAACCCTCCATGTGCCACCTCTGGGAGTCTTTATATTGGGCATGTTCGTGCCCTTTGGAAACAAGAAGGGTGCTCTAGCTGGAACAGCAGTTAGTCTGGTAAATTCACTTCCACATTTTTAGTTGCAGTTTTATGAGTTGATGATATTATACCTTATGTATAATTGTATATCTTTCAAGGGAATCTAAGTTGCAGAACTCATTTCACTGATAGGGTACTGTAAAAATAAATTTATAATTTCGATACTGTTATGATTTTATTGATTTTTCTTGTTTGTTATACGTACTTTTCGTTTCATTTGATTATTTATTTAGGCTCAACAATCAAATTCTTCTATTTATTGGTAGCGTGGTGCTTCAATAATTCCGAACGTCCATTTAATATCATATAACATATTCTAAAGTAGGATTATAATTCAATGAGTTGCAAGTTGCAAATAATTACTGAACTTACAAGAATAATGAAACACATAATAAAACTATTTTTTTATTGAACTAAGTATGACATATGAAATACAACTAGGAAAGTATAGTAATTTTTAACTCTAATGAATTTGACGTGTGTTTTCTAAGCACATCCCTTTTTAAATTACTTTATATTTTACATGTCATTCCTTTGAATTCACCAGCCTTTTTCGACTTTGGTCCTACATAAATTGTTATAAATACCAATTATATAACATATTCTAAAGTAGGATTATAATTCAATGAGTTGCAAGTTGCAAATAATTACTGAACTTACAAGAATAATGAAACACATAATAAAACTATTTTTTTATTGAACTAAGTATAACATATGGAAATACAACTAGAAAGTATAGTAATTTTTAACTCTAATGAATTCTAAGCACATCCTTTTTTAAATACTTTATATTTTACATGTCATTCCTTTCAATTCACCAGCCTTTTCGACTTTGGTCCTACATAAATACCAATTATATTTTTGTATTTAAAAGTTTAAAAATATTGACGTATCTGAGTAAATCAGCGTTTGTTATATAAATTAGAAATTAAATGTGTGGCAACGTAGAAATACAGTTTGGTTAGCCTCTCACACATCAGTCCACGTTTTCATTAAGTACACACACAAGCGTCACCGTGATTCGGTCACACTCCACCCAATCACAGCTCTGCTCTCCTTTACCAAGACACAATTAATGGAGTCTTGGTCTTCCAGAGGGTCCAGCTAAAATAAATGGTTTATTTATCTATTATATTATGCAATTTAATAACTATTTTTTTTACAAATTTACCTTCTTCCATTGTTTGTATATGATTTTAAGTGTTGCTGTTATGATGTCACGCATAGGGGATGATGGTCATCAATGGGACACTGGGAACAATGGGACATGCCCAATAATTTTTTTATTTAAGGGTAATTTCTAACAACTTTTTTGTGGTAAATTAGGCACACTTCAGTGCATTCACTCGCATTACATTCAGCGATTGGGGTGCAGTCAGTTCTGCTTGAAAGCGAAAACATGTTTAAGAGGTGGGAAAAATAAATTTTTCGTACTCTGTTTCAATTGTTATAAATTTTTCAATTACCATATTACACTCATGGCATTTTACCATAATATTAAAAATAATATGTAATTATGATCATATGAAAGGATTTCCTTTATACTTTTGTAGTTGAACCACTACTGTATAATATATTCATATGTTTTCAAAATGGCATTATGTGATCATTGGGACAGCAAATTTGGTGAACAATGGGTGAACTGTCTAGTTATTCCATAAGAATCAATAAATATCTATTTTTGATGCAATAACCTGAACTTTAGCTTCAGGGCTTCTTGTAGAAACAGAACTTCCAGCTGAAGCGAGACTTTCGACCATCTTCAAGGGCTTTAGCAATCTGAGGTCATCACAAAGCACAGCATATAAAACAATTTTTTTATAATAAAAGAAAAAGACGCAGCATGATTGAACCGGATACACCAGAGGAAGAAGAGCTTATTGACGGTGCCACAAAAAAGATAAGGCCTTCGAAATCACTTCATAAACTATAAAGTGTCCGTAAATGGCCTGTAAACTCTTGTTCTTGGTCTGGTTATGGATCTAACTGATCCATTCATTTGAAGAAGTGGACGAAGATATGCTCACTTGATGAACTTAAACCTGTACGGAAAACGTTGGAAATGAAGGTTTATGTTTTTTTATAGTTTGATGAGACTTCTAAAACGTATTCTGTAGGTGTAATTTACTAAGCCAAAGGATGAAAAAGATGAATATGAAGTGCAATGAGTTTCAATTCCAAATGTTCCTGACATGGAATCGGTAAAGCTAAAGGTCATTAAAGTGATATTGTATGAACCTAATAAGTGTGGTACAACATAAAGAGATAATTCGAACTTGAAATTCAACTATAACCTCAACAATATAATAGTTAAATGAACTGTCCCATCGTTCACCAGGGCATGTCCCATTGTTCACCAGTGCTGGTATACAATGGGACAATTTTTTTTGTTTTTTATTTAATTTTTTTCTAGTCACTAGAGAATGTGATAGCATTTTAGTTAGTTTCATTTTATAAAGGAATATCTATATCACGTATTATTTTTTTGTTGTTCATATTTTGCTCATAGTAAATGAAATATCTATCTTTAGTGTTTTTTGTCCCATGCATTGATGACCACCTTCCCCTATAACATACCTCGGTTTTTCTTACTATATTTCAATTCTAGTTCCCGTTTTTGTTTGTTTTTCTTATTGTAGTATAATATCTTTGAGTATACTGTAGAGTGTAGACTGAACATTCCTTTCCATATAGTGATATTGAATATTTAAAGGGGCAGTTCAGTCAAAATCAAACTATCGCCAAATTGGTCCTAAATCTATTTAGTATATTTATTTATGTAACATTAGAATATTCGTTGATTTTAGAAATGTTTATATAAAAAGTATATTGTAAATTAGTGGCGCCATCTGTGGACTGCGGTGGACCGCGTAACTAATCATTGTAGTACGTAAACAAAATGATAACCAGTCACAGACTTGAATCTAATATTAACTTACGAAAATGGTGAAAAGAATTTGTGAAATTGAAAATTGTCCTTAGAGTCAATTAGATTTAGTTTTGAAAAGAAAACCATCTCTTCATAAATTACCTGTTAAAACTGTTGATAGAAAAATTGTTTACATGTTATCAGCTGTAAAATGTAAACAAATTGTACAGAGTGGTGGTGCCATCTGTAGGAGGACGCAGGAACTAAATCGAATTTATAAAATATGATATATATCGCTTATTATATTTTTTTCAACAGTTTAATTCTACAAGAATGCTTTATTCTTACTAAGTGATTGTTCAATATTAATATTATGAAAACAAAAATTGACTGAACTGCCCCTTTAAGTACAGTTACTAGCTGCTTGATTGAAGTAGCGGTAACCACTGCTGCAGTTAAAAGGCTGTAAAAAATCTATACTATGTAGTGTATCCTTACATCTTCAAACAGTCGCTTCAAGTTCATAGTATTCCTTAAAGAATTTTCATATATATATATTTTGATGTTGCCTTACAGGTCGTGATGCTGACTCTTTCCATTGGGTCGATGTACGCAGGGCCTGAAATAGTAATGCTACCTCTCTACACCGACAAATGCAATAACACGGTATTGAAGACAAATCTTCTTAAACACAATCAGTCGTCAATTGAGAGTTTGATCTACAACACCACCACCCCAGAGTCAGTTAACTTATAAGACTTATTATAGGACCAGTACAGTTATTTTTATCAATGTTTCAAGTAATTTCAAATCACAAAAGATATCACCATAAAAAACGTAGATATGGTTTCTTTAAGAACTATATGAACCTATATATATAACAATGCACCGAAGAGTTCAACTGCTACCCAAAAATTTATTTGATATTTATATATAAGTTGGAGTACCTTTTAAAAAGGGCATATAATCTTAAAATAAAATAATCATTTTATTATTATTATTTTTCATCTGCTATCTGAGTGCCTCTCAACTTTTACGTCACAATCACGGAATAATTCTACTCAACACATCTACTCAATATCGAAGAAATTCAACTATTCACATTATGACGTAATTCAAAAATGGTACCTGATCGAGTGACGGTAATATAAGCTGAAAATACATTTTTTTTAGATCTGAGCCTCCTCATCCGTTCTTCGGTCTCTCATATACCTACTATACAACCCTGGGTGTCATCACCAGTTTGATCACCGCCATTTTCGTGTCATTACTTACAGGTGAGTACATTAAATTTAGTGCATTATCGTTCGGAAATTAACAGTCAGCTGACAAAAATTCAGTTAATGAGGAAAACAAAACTTATAAGGTGTTGAGTTACTGTTTATACTACAAATACAACCCTGTATGTGTATGGGTCAAGATGAGAGCTTCAATTTTAGAGTTTCAAAATGGAAATCGTTGATATCTACTTATTAATCTTTTTTTCAGGTGGTGAAAATCTCGAAGAACTGGACAGTGATCTGATTATTGGCTGCATGAGAAGATTCATAGGTAACAAGAAAGAAAAGGAAATAGTCAAGAATGAACAAATTTTACGTGACGAAGCCATCACAAATTTATGATCTTACCGTAATATCTGTTAAAATTTAAAGATAATTTAGTATGTGGAGTATAATAAGAAAAGCTCACATTTACCGAATCTGCTCTGTACATTTAATATCGAGTGCATCTCGTGAAATCCAAAATACATAGAAAACCTAAATAACTAATTAAGTCAATCTAATCATATAATTTAGTTCAAATTATATATTTAAAATATATATTTGATGATGTAAACTTTAAGAAATGCTTAAAACGTAAAGATGGTACCGACCATCTTTACGTTAACAGTCAGTGTTTCTCAATCTTTTTCTACTAACGACCTACTTACGAGCTCATGGAACTATCTCAAAACAGTAAACATTTTAAATAATATATATAGGGCGAACAAAAAATATTTGAGCTCTTTTCAAGTTTATAATTGAACATATTAAACGTCAAATGATAAGATTTTAAATTTGCTAAACATAATAGCAAACTCACTATATAATCTAATTCTAAATATACTTTTAATAAAATCCAAAATACCAAAAGTTGCCACCATGAAACTCCATCGCGCAGAAAAAAACTCTGGCGAGATCATTAAGCTTTTTTATAGTAGCAAAATCGACATTGTACCAGATTCAGAATAGATTCAGATTCAGAATAGATTCAGAATAGACTTTATACATCTGAGGATAGCCATAAAATTTAGTTGGAGACATCGTACTGATCAAACAAAAAAATGGATAAGGCTGTTCGGAAAAGAGTGAAGAGAAACTCACTTTTATGTCTTCAGAAGACATGTAGATTCTTTGAGAACAGTTTATCGCCGTGAAAACCCGTCTTCTTTCATTGTAGCTATGGCCCACTATCTCGAAAAATTAGAAATTGTGTTTGATTTTCGTAAAACAAGGGGTTAAAATCAATTCAGATCGTTACATTGACAATATTTTTGTTCTTTGATTTGAAGAGATAAAGGCAAACTTCAAAGATTAGCCTTTCGCCTTCTAGGAAGTGGTGCGCCTCTCCACACCTCAAACAAGATACATGAGTGGTGATCACATTAATTTTCAAGATTCTGGAGCTAGGAAATGTTGTTTTCCTCATCAACCAAATGGATTTTTGTATGTTGTAGTTGTTGGAAGCTAATTTTAAGTATTCTCTTTTAATTTGTGTTTCTTTGATTTTCCACCAACTTTGTGAGGTGCTGTTGATAAAATGTTTGTTTTACCTATTCTGTGACGTATGAACCTGAAAACTGAACATTTCTTCTTTTTAATTCTCGTTTCAAAATATTTTGAATATTATTTGATGAGGGCAACATACTGATTGTTAAATATATTTAGTTACTTTTAATTGTTAGAATTTGAAAATTGACTTCATTCCTCATGGTTCAATTTCTAGATTCAGGTAAGTACTGTTTGAGTCTCATTGTTCACTTTTTATCTTTCGCTAAAAAGGGTAAGTTTGTGTTGATTTGGATTTTGAAAAAATTAATTATAAATCAACAAAACAAAACATCATGGGATAACTTTTATTCTTTAATTGTACCGATAAAATCTATAGGCATTTACCAAAATATATTTTAAGGACTTTTAAGTCCTTCATTCTGGATAAAACTTGCGATCATAATTACCTACATAAATGGTTGTCAATTTAATCTTTTTATTTAACAACTTCTAGGTATTGTTGTGAAAAGCACTTTTTTTCAATATTACAATAATTTTCTAATTTACAAATAAGAGTTCTTATTAAATTAAGAGTGGCTATGACTAGCATAATATTAATTATAGGTTATGTGATACATGGTGGTTCAAAAAAAAAACGAAACCCAATTTTGAACTAAAATCTAGACACGTTTTGATTTTTTAAAAAATAGCATACTGTTTTTCTACTTTTTTTACATAAATAGTGAGATATTCAAAATCAATATTGATGCAATATTGATTGTAGTAAACGGTGTCAAAAATTTGCTTGTGCACTTATAGAGATTTTTTTTAACCAAAAAACCTAACACAATAATTCTTCACAATATATCATTAACAAACCATTATTAAATAAATATTTAGTCTTAATTCCTTCTTTACTATATCTACCGACTGTTTCCACATGTCCTCCATTTCTTGACATATTTCAATCCTGGTTCTCATTACTGCCGTAACTTTTTACTAATGCAGGTTTTCTGTAAATTCACTTCACTCTTGATTCTTTCATTCAAGTCGTCTGAGTGTGCAAGGTGAGTATAACACTAAATAACAGTAAGAAAATATGACCTGGTGTCATGTCCAGTGATCTTGGTGGTCACTTATTTGCATACTTTAGTGCAATAATGCGATTGTTGAACGCATCAGTTAGCAAATTTCACACACCAAACGTTATGGCAGCAATGAGAACATTGATTGATTTGTATTCGAAAAGAAATGGAGGACATGTGGAGGGAGTCAGTAGATAGTAAGGAAGAAATGAAGATTAAATATATATTTTATAATGGGTTGTTAATGACATGTTAAGAATATAAAGGATTATCGTGTTTTTTCTGTAATAAAAAATCAATCTTCGAAATTTCATGTTTGTCCGCAAGCATACTTTTGACACCGTTTACTATAATCACTATAGCATCCATATTGACGAATGAATAGTCTTGAATTTTCACAATTCATGTAAAACATGTAGACCAATACAAAGGTTTCTTTAGAAAAATGCTATTGTTAATAGTTTCTGAGATATATCAATTCAAATTTGGGTTTCATTTTTTTCCCGCCCTGCATAACCAAGTCTTTATTATCTTATTACAATCATGTTTATACGAATGCGTGTTATGTGTTTTAAATAGTTATAAGATATATTTTCATTCTAACTATTTAAGATAATTATTTCTTGATAATTGTGAATAGCTACTATGTACGTTTCAAAATGAAAATTATACAATAAAATACGTTTCTCGTTTTATGTCAATTACCTTTCAATTAGGAATTTCACCTTTTGAATTGTATGGCCATTTGAGTTGGTCTTTTATATTGTTAAAAAGATGGTCACCATACTCTTACTTTTCCTCTTTCGGATATTGTCCTCGGTATCATCATGATTACATACCTTTCCTTTAAACCAAAGTAGGAGGCTTAATTCAAGTTAGTTTCGTTATTCTTAGGATCTTGGGTAGTTCAAATGTTAGAATATTTTGCCTTTAGGAGTTTGTGTACCTGAAATATCCGACAAAATTAAAATAGTTGATATTGGACTTATCGATATCTTATATTTATTCCTCAATTTATACTCAATTCAGCCTCAAACAGCTGAAAAAATTCAAAGCCAATTTATTCAGATATTGATAATTTGATCCACTGTTAGCTTACCAATTTACATATTCTTACTATTGTTTCAATCACTGAAATCCTTATTGTCAACAATATTCGCTATTTCATACACTTACCTGTTATCACATGGAGCCATCATTTGCCTCTTTGTTGGAATTGTAATTTCCCTAGCTACAGGTAAGTGTGTTCAGCCTCTTCTGAAACTTGTGTCTTTAAGGGTGCTAGGACAATTGCCACCCGCGGATAATTGCCACCCCCGGACAATTGCCACCCAAATATTTATTATCAGGCCTCTTAACTAAAATGGTGATAAAATATGTATATTGTTGTTTTACGATTAATTATTAATTATATACATTATAAGATAAAAAAATATTATTATTCGGTTTCTGAATGTGATTTTTAATTCTTATGTTATAGAATACTTTATACCACTCTTTTAGAACGATGAAAAACTGTTTAATTCTCTTCGTCTATAACATTTTCAGGATTTACACTAATAGATTTTCTTAAACACCACGCATCTACAATTTTTAGCCAATTAACTTTTTCACAGATTATTAGTCAATTTGAAACTGCACTTACTTATCACATTAAGATCTGTACGGGAAGACTGCTTATATGCCAATGAGCATCTCAACTCATAGATGTCCTAGAATATGGATATTTGTTTATTAATGATAGTATTGATAAAGGAAGATCTTTTTAACTTATTGAGGACATTATCAATTGAATAATGGAAATAATTCGTAAAAAACAACATATAATTTATTTCATCAACTATGGGAATAATTAATTTTATAAAAAAATATGAAATGTGGAATGAAAATTTTATCTTATAATGAATATAATTAATAATTAATCGTAAAACAACAATATACATATTGTATCACCATTTTAGTTAAGAGGCCTGATAATAAATATTTGGGTGGTAATTGTCCGGGGGTGGCAATTGTCCGCGGGTGGCAATTGTCCGGTCACGGTCTTTAAGATACTCGCAATTGTTTATTTCTAAATCATTCCACTATTCACAAGGTAAAACGGATCTTGGCGGCATAAGCCCCTTGGCACGTTTGTATTGACGTATGACCACTAGCTTAATAAATTATTCTCACAATTAAATGAATTTAAAATATACTTACAAGTGGATTTCAAATCAATTTATATGTATATGTTTAATTTATGTATATGAGTATGGTAAATCTATTGTATTTGAACATTTTAAATCAAAATTAATCTAAATTTAAATTATCCATGTCTCTAACATAATCAGTTTTACGATATTCTTATGTGTGTCTGTAGTACCTAAGTAATATTAAATATTAGGTAAGCTAAATCAATAGAGTGTAATAATGTGAAAACATATATTCATTCATTCATGTTTCCTATTCACAAACATTCGATGTGAACTTAGAGAATTTCTATAAATTAGGTAAATTCATAGTTCGCATCACTAATTGATTTAGGGACGTGAACTATAAAGGAATTGGAATATTTCTAAATTATTTTTTCTTAAATTTAATTATCTTTTATCTGATCAAAATATATTGGACTAAAAAATATTAGTTGGCAGTAATATAGTATATTGACTACATATACAAATAATACAAAGAAAGAATATTTGAAATTGAAGTTCAGCAAATTACTACATTTTTTCTTATTTGTTAATATATAAATTAAATATAAAAATACCAATAAAAAGGTCATTTTCCCACATCCTAGTTCACGCCCCTAAATGAAAAAGGGAAGTTTTTTTAATATTTAGTTAGTAAATATTTCTCACAGTTTAGCTCAATATCGAGTTAAAAACAGCTACACACAGAGAACGGTTTTGTTGATACAACAAAAAAAAGTAGGTTTTTGGTTGTATCAACAAAATAAGTTAGTCAGCTATGAGCCATCAAAATAATTTTGTTACAGTAAATATATATTTTTGTTAAGGTTTTTTGGTTATTGTTACACTAGAATTTTTAGGGTGACAGTAACTAGAGCTTATTAGTTATAGTAACATTACAATACTGTTACTTCAAGAAATGTATTTTGTTATGTCAACAAAAAGGATATTTAAAGCAACACAAATAATTTTTTGTAGTAACAAAATCATCTTGTTATTTTAACTGACAAAATAGATTGTGCTGTTTTAATTACTATTTCTTATTTTATTGCATATAGTATATATGTAAATTTGGCTGCATATCAATTAGTTTAATGTTACATGTTGTTATACACAAATTAAATGGGAATAAATGAACATAGAAATGAAGTGGTACATTCAGGACTCGAACCGACGACCTCCAATCTCCAGTCTGCGGCGCTAACCTCTCAGCCATCCTGGACATGGTAGAAGTAGGATTAGAATGAACTATAACCAATATGAAAACACGCATGCCTTTTAAAGTTACTATAAATAAATATTTAATATTCAATTGATTTCGTATCTTTTCTTTTTTATAATGACAAGCATTAGAACATTTTTATTGAATATTTTAAAAATAGCTATCTATTATTATTTATCAATTCCCACCTACCTACCAACCTAGTTTCTTACTAGGTTTTATCATGATACTAGTGTTTATCATTACTTACGTAGTTATTATACGTAAATAAGGCTTGAGAATGAACTTGCTGCAATATGTATCAATATTTTTACCATTAAGATTTGCCCCAAGACTCAATGCATAACTTTTTCCCACGTAAACCTGACGAGGGACATCACGCGTGAGACATACGTGGGAATATCGATGCAAAATAGCACTCAAGAAACACGTATAAATTTATATATATATTGATTCTGTACGAACAATGAATACATATTGTGGTAACTTAAAATTTATATGAAGCCTAATAACAAAAAGAAATGGCAGATAATTATTATTACTGACAATATAATATTGTTGATACTAAAAAATATATCAACAAAATTATAATATTATTGTAGCAAAATTATTATTTATAAAGACAAAGGTATTTTGTTAAACAACAATGTTACATTTTAACTAAATTTTCAGTTACTACTACAAAAACATTTTGTTATAAATAAAAAAACATTTAACAATATTATATTGTTATCATAGCAATATTTAAGTTAATATGAACAAAACTTTTTCAGTAACCTTAACAATATTTCGTTACAAAAAATGTACTGTTAACTTAAAGAAATATTTTGTTGTAGTGAAGAAATCTTTGAACAATATTTTATTGCTCATTTAACTCAATTGATGGTTAATATAACAAAATTTTCCCATTACCATAACCAAATGTTATCGACAAAATACGTTTTGTAAATTTAACAAAACCGTTCTCTGTGTGTAGGTACCCAACCCAACAAATTCCAACTATACTTAGGTACGTCACTTATCACTTCCAATTCGGTAACCTTTAATCATACATTAAAAAATTACGTGAGGAAAGTGTTTGATATAGCAAGATACTCATTTTTTCCCTATATTATTGACAAACTTTTTGACTAAGAAAAGGTAAAATATTGATGTACACTGTACAGTTAATATCCTGTTGAAATTACATGCTTTTATCGGCTTTGGGTGCCCGGAGATATTTTAAATATTTAATTAAATGCGGATTACAATCGTACGTCTGGCACAGAATAGCGTCTGGTCAACCTTATTATAGTTGACTCCTTATTATAGTCAACCTTGACAGCAATATACTGAATGCATCCTTCGAATGTCTATAGTATCAAATGTTCATAGAGTTAATAGCTTTAAATGATGAATATTCGGTTTAGCTTGTTATCATGTTATATATATGTATCATATATATATGTGTGTTCCGCACCATTGGCCGATTTGCACATTCTCAAGAATGCGCTGGATATTTTTAATTCCCTCTAACTCTTTAATGCCAAGCATTCGTTAATACTTTCATGTTATTCATTATGAAATCGAATATTAATATATTTGTTTCCGTGACCGTCATTAAACAATTATGAAGTGTGCAGTACAACAAACTAGCGGATACAAAAACCTACATAACAGTTATCGTCATTTATTTCTTGTCATCTTTTTTGAGTTTTTCAAAGTAATCTTCATATATTTATAGAAAAATAAAGATTATTCTGAAACTCTCGACATAAATGACCGTTATGTAGTTGTTTGTATCCACTAGTTTGTTGTACTGCACACTTCATAAATTATTGTTTAATAACATGGCAGGGAAGTGGGGAGTGTGGGGGTCCACGCCTCCTGATATACATATTTAGAAATAAACTGCTTATCTAAAATACCTGTGACACCCAATTGAGTGTTGCATGTAAATCATTTAGAGATTTTTTTGTTTATTATAGATTCGACTTTCAACAATTGACAATATTTTAATAGTGTATTATCGGAATTGATAAAGTTCAAATTACATTACAGAATTAAAATGTTCTTAAAACGTTTTTATAATCAAAAAATGTTTCAAAAAGGGTCAGGCAATTTTCCGTATGACAGTTTTACTTGTACCACGGATTTCATATATTAAAAAGTCTCTATGTTAATCATTTCCGTCGATCATAATTACTAAGACTGAATCTGAATCAAGTCACGCTTGTTTATGATATTTTAGTTAAGTAGATTTGACTGCGTGCATGATGCTATTATAGGTTGTAATATTTCTTCCGATGCGGTTCTCTCCTCTAACGTTCAATGATGTCAGTTAGAGCTGAATTGTCACCTGGTGAGGTGTGGTTATTTCTTCTCTGAAACCAATCTGCAAAATCATCGCATGTTATTTTATGTACTTATATATTTCATTGAAAAGTGAGTAGAATAACTTTTAATCCTGCTCAAATAGACTTAATTTCTCAATTTTATTTTGCCAGAAAAGTTCAATTCACAACTTCATATAGGTTTGATATATATAATAATATATAAATTTCATTGATATTTTAAATATATTTTAGATTATATAATTCAATTCTGGATTACCAAACTAGAACAAATTGTTGATAAATTTGACACATTGTTCCATGGTGTTTGTGTTATATATAGGTATATTGTTGTTTAAAATATACAGTACATTAATATTAGTGATTTTATAAGTGTAAAATGTATTTCCGTACACTTCTCCAACTTGTACAGAAATTATTACCTCTTCTTTGGAGTTATTACCTCTTCTTTAGTGTTAATACTTCTTCTTTAGTGTCATTACCTCTTCTTTAGTATTATTACCTCTTCTTTATTGTTATTACCTCTCCTTTATTGTTATAACCTCTTCTTTTGTGTTATTACCCCTTCTTTTGTGTTATTACCTCTTCTTTTGTGTTATCACCTCTTCTTTTGTGTTATTCCTATACCCAGAGGTGGGCAGCGCTACTCTGGAAAGCAGCGGCGCCGCCGCTGCCGCTACAGCAGAATGTAGCGGCAGCGCTACAGCGCTACTTTCCAATAAAATTATCTTATATGCTTTAAAATTGAATTTATCATTTTTACGGACACGTACGTCGTACAGTGTAGAAATTAAATGTTGATCCCCTGAAAAAAATTACACGCAGGGATAAGGGCAAATACAAAATAGCTACGAGACATAACTGTCCTTGTTCAAGAGAGAACTCAAGAGGAAACCATTGGAAACTGGTGATGCAGTTTTTAAGAGTGCATGTCTGTGTGGAAAAACCACCCACTGTAGAATACTGAAACTAATTGCCTCTTATGTTTCACCTGTTACCAGATCACTTTCGAAGGATACATACAAGGTTACTATGGGCGGAGAAGTGTCTTGAAACTGACTACCAAACAGTACTCAACAAAGACAAAATGCGTGAAAACTCTCGACGGCCTTGATTGATGGGCTGAAGCATGCCTCACCACATCATCAACAAATTTGACATCAACATGGAAGTGGAGATGTGATAATTTGAGCTGGGACCATTGAAAATGAACTGGTCGGATCTTCCAGGATTCCAGAAGGAGTAAAAATAAATTCTGCTAATTATGTTAAATTTTTGAATTGTGGATTTTTTTATTGGCTGAGAAGGAAACCTGCCGCGTTAAAAAAAAGTTATTTTCATACATAACAACGCTCCTTCTCACTCTACTAAGAGAACTGTGAATTTCCTTAGGAATAATAAGTTCTTCAATGACAAGTTGATGGTATAGGCCAGTCTCTCTCTCTAGATTCAAACCCAATTGAAGAACCTCAGTCCATCCTGAAGCAATATGTGTATGTGGGAGAACGTCAGTTCTAATCGAATGATGAGCTCTGGAAGGATACTGAAGACTCTTGTAAGACGAAAACGTCTGATACAATTCAGAAATTGACAGATTTGATGGATAAGTGTCTTTTAAAATGGTGGAAAAAGAGGGGAAATCAAATCGGATATTGACTTAAAATTAGCAGTTAAACTACACATGAACGCTATTGCTAAAAAAATCACAATAGATATAGAGTATTAAGCTTCACTTGTTATTTCATCATATATAAATACATTAGTATGATAATATAATAGGTAAAGTTATTTTATTTTTGTTTTCAGAGGCGAGTGTGGGAATTAGAAATGGTGTAATACCATAAATTAAATTGGGGATGGTTGTAACTGAGAAAAGATTCAGATCATTTACTTGACTGTTTTCTGTAACTGTTCTTGAGTCACTTCTTTGTTCATCTTTCCTCTCTTTATTTTAACTTTTTAATTCGATTTTTAGGAGTTTATACATTAATTTCTATTGATTTCATATTTAGCATGTAATATTTTCAATTTTTATTTTATTTCAGAATTTGTAATTTATTTAAAAAGTTAATAGATTTTTGTAATACAGTAGGTCGGTATCATATTTACTTTAGGTGATCATAATATTAGTTATTGGTTTTTCGTTTCAATTTATGTACTTACCTGATGATGAATTGGATATCAATTTGAAAGCTTGAGTTAAATAAAAAAAATTCAACGCTGAGTCTAGGAAACCTTACCAAAATCGATATAGATAGAATTATTCAAAAATTTTATTTATGCATATTTAGTGTTATGCGTAGTACGCTGAAAATGAGTAACCTTTAGTAAAATGATTGTAGCATCCGAAATAATATTTGAATTACTTGCAATTTTCTAAAGTTACTCGCAATGTAGATGCACATTTCCAGAACATTTAAAAAAAAAACCATTGAGTTAAACCCATTTTAATCCAACAAACGCACCTCATAGAAGCGTAAGACGATGTGTTAGTTGATCGTATTAGACGGTTTTGTCTTAATATCAAATATTCACATTGCGTATCATTATTATGGTCGTACCTACTATGAATCGGTGTCCGGAAAACTGCCAGGCGGAAAACTGCCGAAGCGTAAAACTGTCAGGCGGAAAACTGCCAGTCACTTATTGGCAATACATGTATATTTTTTGACTTTCTGAAATATTCTTTAGTTATAAACACATTTAATTTATAAAAAACGGCGTTAGTCCTTCTTTAAGAGGTTAAGGGGACATTCATTTTTAGAGTAATAACTACATAGATATTGAAATACTTAAATAATATTCAAAGAAAAATAATATTTCAACAAATCTACTTTATCAAACACTCAATAAACCAAACTTCAGTACACATATATATTTTATAATTACTATTTTTAACTTATTTTCAAAGTCACGTAAATTTTAAAAACATGTTCAGTTACGTTTATAGTCTCTTGTTTTTAATTTCCTATTGACGTCAACAATATAGCCTTTGGTTCCGAAGCAAACGTTAAACCCTGTGTACTGATTTGTGAATACTAGATAATTAGATATTCTCACAATAATATAATTTTAAATTATACAATAATTTAAGTGAATGTTAAATCAACTTATATGTATGTTAAATTGTTATTACATTTACATTTTTATTCTCAATGTCATTAACACAACCCATTCATTTAAACAATTTTCATTTATATGTAAAAAGTATTATTAATAAATATGCAATCAATTCGATCGAGTGAATTGTCAGAGAATTAGGTAAGTAATAGCAGTTTAATAATCATTGATGTTGGGTTGCAAATTCTAAATATTTCACCAACATCGATCAAAGTTTTTTATTGTGAGTATACAAGTGAATATTAAGCTTCCCTACAAACAATTCCATGTGTATACCATGTGACACTTGCACATTTAAATCATGTGTATACCATGCATACTTTTGGAAATAGATACCATATTTATTACATGTTGTTTTACGTGGTAATATGGTAAATTATATGTGCTTACCATATGTTATAAGTATGGTATTTAACATGCTGCTATATGAATGTGGTAATTAACACTTGGTAAACACCTGTTATAAGTATGGTAATTTACATGTGGATATGATGTGGTGTATACAATCTCTATTTTATATGTTTTTTATGATATGGTTTTGAAATGGCATAACCACATGTTAATTATGTGTTTTTATGATGGTTAGATTGGTTCAATGTGGATAACACATATTCATACTCCATTGCCACATTAATACCATTAAACCACATGGTAAATATGTGTATGCAATAGGGAATGGTTTGCAGGGTTGAAGACTTGTTCAATTCTCAAAGTATAAACACAAAATTAAATAATTAGACACTGAACCCGTTATGAACTGATAATGTAAAGACGCGTTGTGTAAACAATGAAATTGTACTCTGTCCCTAATACAATTATTCCTTTGTTTCTTTTCTTAGTATTTTCTAAGAAAAGTTATATTTTCAATTTCTATATTGTAATTGATTAATTTCTGTAATATTTATCTAATTATGTATTTTATATATTTTTCTAATCAATTTGTGTACATTTAACTAATATTTTTATTTTGTAAAAATGAATATCCCTTTAACTCCTCAACGAAAGGCAAACGGCTTTTTCAATAATTAAATGTCATTATTTACTAAACTGATTAAATTGCCAATAAGTGACTGGCAGTTTTCCGCCTGGCAGTTTTCCGTGTACCCATGAATCATTGTTTGAATATCTGTTGGTCTTTCTGCGCGGATTTGTCTGAATATCACTTACAACTGATAGGCTATCTTGGGTCGCGCACTTTTATAGACTTTTATCTAGATTCCTTAGATATCTTTACCATTTTTTATTTTAAAAGAAGCGGCAGCGCTGTAGCGCGAAAACCCTCTAGCGCTTCTGAAAAAAGTAGCAGCGCTGCCGCTGCCGCTACACAAGAAGAAGCGCCGCTATTAGCGCTCGCTACAAGTAGCGGCGCTGCACCCACCTCTGCCTATACCTCCATTCGGTAAATAGTCCTACCCAATTTACATGATTATATAAAGTACAGATCTTGCATTAAAGTTTCGGTGTTCTTAATTAAAGTTTCGGTGTTCCTACGGGCCAAAACGGGCCGAAACGGAGCTTGTGGG
>CANNZV010006073.1:0-21071 GCA_947561585.1 Caprella mutica
CAATAGAAGCACTGCTATCCTTAATTAAAACTTGTTCAGGTGGGTCTGAGCTGGTGTACGCTTCAAACGCCTCAGAATTAATTATTGCACTAGATGTTGAAATACCGCGAACAGACAGAGTAAAAAGAACACCTTCGTTAGATGAATGTTGATCTGAACGGAGTGTTCCCGTAAACCCATGAGGAACCATCCCGACAAACGAGACTTCGTTATTACTAACTTCTGGTTCTTTTATCCACCACGACACAAAACTGTTGTTTGTGTTTACCGATTCAATTAAAACTGCCTCTGATTGAATTTTCAACGTTCCGCCAATAGATCCGATTGATTGTCCTACGTCAGATAAAAACACTTCGATTTCTTTTGTCTCCCCTACTCCTAGTTGTAGTTCTGGTGGGTCGAACTGTACTCCAGCTGCCATGCTAGCGCTTGGAAAAAATAGTATAAAACCTAGAACTAAAAATCGCATATTAATAAACTCCAGTCCAATAAAACGCCATAATACTGAGGTCATCCAAGCGAACAAGACCATCGCCACTAAGCTTTTCTTTTTCTAGTACCAAAAAATCATCCGACAGCTGCCTGTCCCACCAATACGCCAAAATAGAAAAATCTATCAGGTCAACTGCGCAATCTTGGTTCAAATCTGCTCGAATAGAGCAACCATCCGTTCTAGCCACACTCTCACCTCCGACTGAAAATCGCACAGCGGTACTGAAACCACTCTCAAGAACACCATCAATGACAGACTCTACCTTTACTGTATGGTCTCCAATCTCTAAAGCAGCGACTGGAATGATGAATTCGTAAACACCAAAAGCATCTGCTGTTGTGGTGCCAGTTAAGATCGCTTCAGAATGTACTTCATAGTGAACAACAGAAAATGGAACTGTTTCTCCAACGACCTTTAAAGTGTCGATCACAGCTACATTCACTTTATCCAGGGTAATGCTTGGCGGAATAAAAACCTTACTCACTGCCAAACTAGTGTTTGAAGCAAACTGAATAGTTACAGAATCTGCATTAGACCGAACATCGTTACTGTCGTTACTAATAAACGAAATAACATGAGTACCAGGATCAATATCATCGAGTGTAACTTCAAACGTAGCATCTTTGGCTGCTTTGGTTGTCATGACTACGACACCATCGACTAAAATGAGAACGTCCCTACCTGGATAAGCAAATCCGGAGACGGTCGTTTCGGTTGAACTGTTCTGATTCCCTCGACTACTACTACCTCCACCACCTCCACCTCCCGAAGAAGGATCATCAGACTCATCATCATCGAGAGCTGAAGAACAACCTAAGTCTGCCGGATAGTCAAAAAGAGAATCTCCGTCGTTATCAATTCCGTCGTCGCATTGAGGCAGCACGGGGTCTGTCTCATCGTCGTCTAAAGTACTGGAACACCCTGGGTCTGACGGAAAATCAATTAACGAATCACCATCGTTATCAATTCCGTCGGTACATTGTGTATCCTCAACCACAATCCGAGACGTTATGTCGTCAGCCCACACATAAAAAGGACATGTAACAAAAGCAAAAAAACACGCAATATAAAGTTGAGTTTTTCCTAGATTAACTGAGAGCATTATTCTTTAGTAGTTTTCTTTCTGCTTCGTGCAGCTGTTGATCTTGATTTAGTTGCAGACTTCTTTTTTACCGCCCTTTTAGGTTGTTCTGGACTGACTTCTTTTTCCACTACTTCGTAAACCACTGTAGGCTGCATCTTACGCATCAAGAAGTAAACCAATAGACCGGTACCAAGCATTCCCGCGGTTAAAGTACCTACGATAATTAGCCACACCGGAATATCTTCTTCACTCTCTTGGCCATCACTTTCAGCTAATACTTCTGCATGTCTGTTGGTAGCGGCTTCTATGTCTTCCCGGACACGAAACACTGTACGCTCTTCTTTGACTAGTTTTTGGTCATCATACAATTTTACGTGACCCCAGTATTCACCAACCCCAATGGTAATGTCCAAAGGAAATGTCAAAGTAAGATCTGTTTCAGAGAATGACTTTGCTTCTTCGATATCACCTTCAAGTTGAGCAAAGGCAAGACGCACATCACCAAATTTATTAAACAGTTCAAAGGTTGCTCCATTGGGACCAGACGGTACGTTACCAGTGTTCTTTATCTTCACTGATGCTGAAGGGTCGCCATTTTCAGGGATATCATTCAATATTACACCTTTTACTTCGTATTCCTCTACAACATCGTCTCCTACCACAAAGTGAAAAGCAGTTTTAGCCGCCAGAGCAATCGTCACCTGTCCGCCATTGGAAACAGGTACAGAATTAATCCGGACGAATGCTTTGTATACATCCTCAGGAACATCTGTTGGCACTTCCACAATTGTGCGAACAGGAAATTGCTGTACTCCCGCGGGTATTGTCACTTGATTGTTTTCAGCATCGGGGAATGTAATCCATTCTGACGCTTTGTCGGACTCTACACTTAATTCAACTAGAAGCTCCACCTCTGGCGTCCCCTGCACTACGTAAAACGTATGTTCTAACGTTGAACCAGGAACAAGATTCAATTCTTCTATGTAGGAGGGAGAGACTCCAAAACCAGCAAGCGCCTATGAAAGGCAATGTTAAAAATAACAAACATCCAACAAGAATAATGGAGACTGGTAGCGACAGCAGGCGCGTCAATTGACTCATAACAGTGTAATGATATCACACTAAAAACAACACACCGACTCCCAAAGAAGGCGGTGTGTTGTTAAAGTAGTTGTGTGTAATTTTAGATTCCGGCAGCTGCAGCAAACGTTGAGGTACCAGTGTATGTGCCGTTAGCAGTTCCCCCAGGAACTCCGATTCCCCAAAGTAGATCGTCGTTTACAGCAGTACCTGTTGGTGCTGGTAGAGTTAGGTCAATTCCAACCGGCGTACCTGACAAAGCTGTTCCAGCTCCATAGGTAAATGCTGCCGGATCGTATTCTTGCTGACTCACTGCGATCGTATTAGCGCCACTTACCATGTCAACACCGCTGACTTCAGGGTCCATGTCTACGTTACCTGTATTCTGAACAGTTGTCGTTTGGTTAACTGCCGCTGTGTCTGTTCCAGCAGGAACGCTACCGTAGTCCAAGAGAGCAGGAGTTACATCCAAAGCAAGAAGTGTACTTACTTCCGCAGACGTCGTAGCTGTGGTTGTACCTGTTCCGTCACCTACTGTAATGGCACCAACCCAGTTTTCTGCCGCGAACGCACTTCCTGCTGTTGTTGCGTCTGCATAATATTGTAAATCAACTGCACATTCATAGTCCGCGGAAGTGTCAGCGCCACCAGTACAGGTATTACCAGAAGTTACTTCAGTACAGGTAACGACTGGATAACAACTGTTTGAGTCTGCTTCACCTGCTGTATCACAAGCTGCAGCACCAATGCCAGACCGATAGAAATCAAGGCTTACACTACTGATAGTGCTACAACCGTTACTGTCACTTATAGTTACAGTAGTAGTCGCTGTTGTAGTTGTATTCTCTGTAAGAGTAATGTCTGTACTACCATTAATAGTAATAGTACCTACTGCAGGAGCTGCATTTCCAACAATTACCTGGTTGTTGATATCGTCTGCAAATACCAAAACGGAGGAGCAGAAAAACCCAATCAATACGATGGCTGCTGCAATTACTTGTGTTCGATCAAGAACTGTTACTTTTTTCATATTTATTTTTAAGCTCCACGTTGATAAAAAAGCTCTAACTTATGATTATAAGTATAACTGATCTTGAGCCTTATATTTGACAATCTGGGGAGAAGTAGCTGAAATTTATATACCAGCTGCTGCAGCTATGGTTGTTGTACCTATGTATGTACCTGGAGGAGTGCTATTTGGTATTCCAATCCCCCATCTAAGCGAGTCGGTGACCGGGGCTGTAGCATTAGTTGGAGCAGCCAAACTTATATTGATTCCAGTGGGAGTGCCTGAAAGAGATGTGCCTGCACCATAAGTAAAAGCAACGTCACCATATTCTTGCTGTGCTACTGCAATAGTGTCACCTCCACTAGACATCGCCACCCCACTTACTTCTGGATCCATGTCAGCGTTGCCAGTATTTTCAATTGTAATTATTTGATTTGTGCTACCTGTGTCTGTATTTGGGTCAAGACTGCCGTAATCTATTGGATCTCCAGCTGTAATCGCCAAAGCCAGCAGCGAGTTCATTTCAATCGAATCGGTTGCAACAACACCTGTCCCGACAGTATCAGTCGCTATCATTGAACATGTCCAATCGTCTGCAGCATTTGCACTACCAACATCGGTTGCCTGTGCGTAATATTGAACCGTAAAGTCGCATGTGTATGTTTCGGACGAACCACTACCGCCAGAAGGAACGCAATTTGCATCACCAGACAAACGATAATGGTTATCGGCACTCAACGCAGATGTCGACCCAAGCGATGTTCGATACAAGTCTGCCGTTACAGACGTTATATCAGCAAACCCATCGTCGTCAGTAACCACACCAACACAACTGACTGATTTAGTTGTGCCTTCGGTTAGATTAATAGCACCCGCGC
Source organism: Caprella mutica (assembly GCA_947561585.1). Lineage (NCBI taxonomy): Eukaryota > Metazoa > Arthropoda > Malacostraca > Amphipoda > Caprellidae > Caprella > Caprella mutica. Next base: position 4,545 of record CANNZV010006073.1, read on the forward strand.
CCGAGTCAACTGAGACAGAACTAGCCGTAGGCAAAGTGTTACCTGGTGGGGCTGTTCCGTTATTTTGAGCAAAGATCACATCGCGATATGGGGGCAGATGATTCTCACTTGAAACGCCGCTCACATCGACACCGTGAGTATGCACGTCGCTTGCGGCTGTTGCACCACTTCGAGCGTTTGAGGTTCCAGTTGGACCAGATGAAGTGAGCGAGAAATCAGTATGGGTATGCGTAGCAGCACCGCCAGTTGTTCCATAACTCGCCGCCGGCTTGATGAATACTTGGTTAAAATCTCCCCCACTACCAGACACGACCGTCCAATCACTAGCAGGGGTTGCGTCCCACATCGCAATGGTGCCACTGGCAATAGTAGTGGTTGCACTATCAAGCTTACCGAGAATCACCTCAAGAAACGGAGGCTCATGGTTGTCTGCAGCTGAAGCGCCACTGAACGTGTGGGTATGAGCTGGAGTAGCTGCGTTTATTTGTGTTCCACCTCCACGCGCTGCAACCGCCGCTCCACCAGTAGACGCATCAGCTGTACCAGAGACTGAAACAGTATGTGTGTTTGCTCCACCTGTTGTGGCCGCTGTTCCTTCTCCATATATATATGAACCATCTTGCGCACTGTAGCGAGTAAAGCCGCTAGGAACAGCTGCATCAAATATCAAAATTGCTCCGGCTGGGATAGTCGCCGGGTTGCCATCGGTGTTGTGCTGCATCAATTTCAACTGTCTGTACGCTGGTAAGTTTGTAGCCGGTGTTGCCGTGACACTCCCCACATGAGCATGAGTAAGATCATCAACTACTGAACCCGCTTTGTTCTCACCATTAGCATCAGTTGCTGCATTTACTGCCGCCGAAGCTGTGTGCGTATGATCTACAGCACCGCCAGTCCCACCATAGGTTGCCGCACCACGAATAAATGTTTGAAAAAAGTCGTCTCCACTCATACATGAAATACAAGTCCAACCTGACGGAGTACTAGCCCCATCCCACAAAATGATCATATTTTCGCCAGCGGCTTCTGCTTGTGGCACCAACTGATTCAATGCTAAAGGCCCTGGCCAAGCCAAAGTAGCACTGACCATCAAGATCAACAAAATTGCGATTTGGCGCATAACACTTACATCATAACAAATGTATCGCAGTATTCTGGCGAGAACACAGTCCTTTCACAATTAAAAAGTGAGTCTTTCGACTCACTTTTTAAATTCTAGCTGACTACGCTTTGAGCAGTTCTTTCACCTTATCTTCGTCAAAACCGATTATTACATCATCTCCGATTCGGATTACTGGTACCCCCATTTGGCCAGTCATATCGATCATTTCTTGGCGTTTATCAGCATCAGCTGCTACGTCGTGTTCAGTGTATTCAACCTTATTTTCAGCAAAGTATTCTTTAGCAGCCTGACAAAAGTGGCAAACTGGTGTGCTGTAGATAGTAACTTCCATACAAATATATTCTGATTAATTTATTATGCGTAACAACTTCTTATACGCACAGTATAACGCGTTATTACCAAAGCGGCCACCAGCCATCATTTTGCGTTGTTGTGGCTAATGGTAAAACTTTTGCCGGAACCTCATCTTCTACAATAACTACAACTTCTTCCCCCGGCAAAGCAACATCAAACTGTCTGCGCATTTCCGCCTCTATTCCTCGTTCGTCTTGCAAATAGTGAACCTCTGATTCAAGTCGTTCTTTTCTTGCTTGCAGTGTCGCTGCGGATTGTTCTACTTCATATCGACGTTCAGCCATTGTGGCTGCTACTGTGTAGCGCTCGAAGGCGTTCCACAATAAAAAACCTAAAATAACCACCAACACAACATGTGTGATTCGCGAGTTGGCAACATTTCGTAGTTTTCTTTTTTGGTAAAAATCAAGCACGATGCTACAATTCTACACTATATAAACCCACGCACTAAGCACTAACTTGATTTTATTGTATGAGCTTTCTATTTGATAAGAAAAACCAAAAAGCCTTTAAGTGGGTGTGGATTGTGTTCGCCTCACTTATCGTTCTTAGTATGGTCGCCACTCTATTCGCTTACGGCAGTGGTGGCTACTAGTCGCGCAAAGAGATCGCTCCGGTTTCTCTCAAATAACTGACAATCTCGTCAGCAAATGTTTCAGGATCACTGTCGGATGTATCGATAGTGATTTCGGGATTTTTTGGTGATTCGTATGGATCGCTAACACCAGTAAATTCTTTGATCGTCCCAGCTCTAGCTTTTTGATAAAGACCTTTAACGTCACGTTTTTCACATACGGCAATCGGCGTAGAGACATAAACCTCTACAAAAGTACCCTGCGCCTCGATAAGGTCTCGTGCTAGTCCTCTTGCTCCAGCATAAGGCGCAATAAGTGAACAAATGGCAATACCACCGTGTTTAGTGATCTCGCTAGCAACATACCCAACGCGCGCCACATTCAGATCACGGTGTTCTTTGGAAAAACTCAGTTCGCTTGTGAGATGGTTTCGAATCACGTCTCCATCCAACAATGTCACTTCTTTGTCTTGGATTTCTAGTAATTTAGAAGCCAAGATTGTTGCTACAGTTGATTTACCAGACCCAGACAAACCCGTGAAGAAAATTGTCACTCCCCTTCTAGATTGCTTTGCGACCCCTCGTTTTAATTCAGTTATACTTTCTTTAAATGAAAACCAATCGGGAATATCTTCATTCGCAAACAGGCGACGTCTGAATTCAGTTCCCGAAATAAACTCGGTCTTGTCTTCTTTATCAAGTTCATCGGTGCTAAAGTACTCACCTTTTTCAGGCACATAAGCCAACTCATCGCTTGGGACGATTTTTATACCAGCTTCTTCTGCATATTGTTCTGCAAGTTCTCTTGCTTCATACGGTCCATAAAATAACTCTCCCTTGCTGTCTTTACCTGGACCAGCATGATCACGTCCAACAATAAAATGGGTACAACCATAATTGCGGCGAACAATCGCGTGCCAAAGAGCTTCGCGTGGCCCAGCCATTCTCATAGCCAAAGGCAGCAGAGCTAGTTTTGTAAAATCTTTACCATATGTTTCTGTCACAACTTCATAAGTACGTACACGTGTTATGTAGTCGATATCACCTTCACGCGTCATTCCAACAACTGGATGAACCAACACTGGCAAGCCAGTACTCTTGTGTGCTCGTTTTACTAATTCAAAATGCACACGATGCATTGGGTTACGGGTCTGAAATGCAACGACCTTATCCCATCCTTTTTCCTTAAACCACTCTTTCAATTCGGTTGGAGTATAGCGATGTTGCTTAAAATCATGACGAGCTGGCAATTGAAGCAACTCGACCCTTCCTCCAACATAAGTATCGTGCATCTGGTTCATTAGATAACGAACACCTGGATGGGCCACGTCGGTGGTTCCATACACGCTTTTTGCTTCTACTTGTTTATTTGGTTGCCACCGACTTTCAATAGTAAGCACAGCCAAAGGATTGCCAAATGGATCACACAACACAACTTTGTCACCAACTTCGTGAGAAAAAGAATCAGGAACATCAAGGGTAACTGGTATCGAGAACAAGTCGCCTGATTCTAGCCTCATATCACTAACGACAGAGTCATAATCAGTCTGATTCATGAATCCTTTCAATGGAGCGAATCCTCCAACTAAAAGTAATTCCAAGTCGAACAACTGTCGATCTTTGCAGGTAAACCTAGGTAAATCAGCCGTGTCAGCAATAGATAACTTTTCCATACGCAACAGTATAACCTGTTATCACAAGAAAGGGTTACTAGTCGTCTTTTATCATTTTCATGAACACGTCTGGTGGGATTTGCACATTTCCAGTACCTCGTGCTAAAGCCTTTTTCTTTCCTTTCTTTTGTTTGTCCAGAAGTTTGTTCTTTCTCGAAACGTCACCTCCGTACAGATGACCGGTAACGTCTTTTCGTGTAGCGGAAAGTTTTTTGGTAGCAATAATTTTACCCATTACTTTCCCCTGTAGTTTTGTATCAAATTGTCGACGCGGAAGGGTTTTGAAAAGTTTTTCTGTGATAGCCTTTGCTTCTATTTCAGCCCGCCCAAGACCAACTACTCGAGAAAAAGCAGGGACTATTTCTTCAGCAACCAAAATATCGAGACGTGTTACGGTGGCGTCTCGCATTTCAGCGATTTCGTACGAAAGCGAAGCGTAACCACTACTAGCATTTTTAAGCTTATCAAAAAATCCACGCATCAATTCCCGCAAAGGCATTTCAATCACAAGTAGCGTGCGACCGTCGCTGAACACTTCAGTATCAACAACACCTCCCTCATGTTCATAAAGCAACGTCATGATATTTCCGATGTAGTCACCCGGGAGAATGATTTGTCCCAACACCCAAGGCTCACGGATTTTTACCCGATCACCATGGTCAGGAAACCTAGTTGCAGCGTAAATATTTTCAACTTTACCGTCTTTCTCCCAAGTTACTTCATATGAAATCGAAGGAGATGTGATGATGATGTCGATGTTAAATTCTCGACGAAGACGTTCAGTAATAATCTCCATATGAAGCATCCCCAAGAATCCGCAACGGAAACCACGCCCCAAAACACCAGAAGATTCCTCTTCAAACGAAAGAGACGAATCAGACAACTTCAAGCGGTCCAGAGCCTGACGAAGCATCGTAAAGTCATCCTGACTCTCAGGAAATACTGACGCCCACACAACAGGGTTAGCCTCCTGATAACCTGGAAGCGCTTCACCGCCGCCTTTTGCAAAAGTAAGGGTGTCACCGACAGAAGCGACCCCTGGTTCTTTAATACCAGTAACAATGTAACCGATTTCACCCTCATGTAACACGTCAGTTGAAACTTCTTCCGGAGATAAAATTCCGACCTCTAATGCCTGGAAAGTTTTCCCGCTGATGGCGAATTTTAGCTGATCGCCTTTTTTAATGGTTCCGTCGAAAACTCGTTGGTACACAATAATTCCTCGGTGATTTGAATATTGAAAATCGAAGATAAGGCCTCGGTAAGTATCAACAATACTATCGCGTGGAGCGGGAACTTGTTCGCAAATTGCTTCAAGTAGTTCTGTAACTCCTTCACCTGTTTTTCCTGACGCACGTAAGATACTTTCCTTTTCACAGCCAATTAAGGAGACTATTTCGTCTGACACTTCGTCGATTCGAGCATGAGCAACATCAACTTTGGAAAGTACAGGAATTATTTTTAGACCTAGATCCTTAGCCATCTGCAGCACACTTAATGTTTGCGCTTGCACTCCCTGCGTACTATCAACAAGCAAAAGGACTCCTTCTACCGCGTTGAGGGCACGAGACACTTCATATGTGAAATCAATATGACCAGGTGTGTCGATTAGGTTTAGGGAATATTCGATGTCGTTCTTCTTAAACAACATTCGTGCTGGCTGCATCTTGATAGTGATCCCCCTCTCACGTTCTAGCTCCATATTATCCAAAACCTGATCTTGCATCTTTCGCGCTTCAACAGTCTTTGTTTCTTCAAGCATACGATCAGCCAACGTCGACTTCCCATGGTCGATGTGCGCAATAATAGAAAAATTTCGGATGTGTGATGAGTCCGTCATGTGGGGCTATGCTACCCTACTTTGTAAAAAAAACCTATCGTAAAGCTTATTGTTTTCCGACAACATCAGTCTTGAATAATTTTAGTCTAAACGATCCAGCGATCTCATGTAGCTCAGGAGTTTTCAAAATTGCATAGGTGATCCAAACTGTTAAGATCCCAACCACGGCAGCTACTCCTCCTTGCAATGAGATCCCAACCAATGTTTCTTGATTCACACCCTGCACTGCAAATTGCAGAGTAAGATATGCAGCAACTGCTCCAGCCACAGCCGCCATCAAAGCCCTGACTGTTAACCCAAATACCTGTCCGATCTCTACATCAAAAATCCTTTTTGATACAAATAACATCAAACCTAGTTGGACGAGTTGTCCCAATGTAAACGCGGCAGCAAGAACAACAATCTCTTCTCCAGAAACTGACTCAAGTCGAAATACTTTTTGAATAGCTAACTGGAATTCTGATGACGTACGCCACAATGCCAATCCACCAAATGCAGCCATAATAGCAATACTGTTACTTACCATTGTTACCAACAACGGCACGACCGTCCTGCCTCCAGCATAGAGTGCCCGCACTAAAAGTAGAAGTAAAGATTGCGCAGCTAGTGAAACTGCAAACATAGCGAGCACCGCTGCAGTCAAACGTGTGTCGCTCCAATCAAACTCACCACTTCCAAGAAGAACACGCACTAAATGTGCTCGCAGCACGATCACAAGTCCCACAATAGGAACTGACCAAAAGATAATATGTCGCATTGCTGTAATGATTTGTTCATTAAAAAGTTGTCTTTGTTGCGCCGCAAACAAATGAGAAAGTGTCGGGAAGGCGGCGACTGAGTAACTCATTCCAATAACTGCCAAAGGAACAGACTGAATATTGTAAGCAAATTGGAATACTGAAACCGAACCAGCTGTGAAAGTTGTTGCAATACTAACAAAGAGCAGTAGCACTAATTGATTTAAAGAAAGAGTTAACGAACGTGGGATGGCGGTCGAGACTAGTTCTCGCAATAACTTCCAGTCAAAAAGTGAAGTCACACTAAACGATAGACGACTCTGTCGAACAAATGGCACCTGGATAAGGACGTGACCGAGCGCCCCAAGCACAACACCAATCACCAATCCTGACAAACCATAAACAGGATAGAACAACGCAATTCCGATAATTATCCCAATGTTGTATAACAAGGGACTGATTGCATACAACACAAACCGATGACTCAATTGTGTTACCACTCCACATATACTAGAAATTCCTAGCAACAATGGTTGCAACATAAGTATTCTCATCAGCAACACTAACTGGTCTGATTGTTCTGCGTACCCCGGAAATAATTTTGGTACAAAATAAGGTGCGGCGAAAAACAATACAAGCGCTACAGCAGAGTAAACAATTAGAAAAACTGTGAACACCTGTGCCAAAACTTGCCTCTTGTACGCAACATTTTCTTCTCGTTCGACAAAAGGCAAAAGCACATACACTGAAAGCATCGAAGCAAACAGCACAAACAACAAGTCCGGGATCCGAAATGCTGTGTAATATAAATCTAGCTCTGCCCCAGCTCCAAAGGTATGCGCCAACATTCGATCTCGGACAATTGCCAATATCTGCGAACCAAACGCAAACAGACCAAGAACATAAGCAGCCTGATGTAGACCCTTGATTTCTTTATAAACAAAATGGAACACGCGACTGACCATACTGTTAGGTGGACGATGCGGCCTCCAAAACCTCAGGCTGACTATTTTCAGGCACAACTATTTGTTCGGATTCATCCGAAGTATTTGTTGGAGTAGTATTTACTGGCGAAAGCAGGTTTGTGTCAGGCACAACTGGTGAAGTGACCGTTTCTTCATCTACAATTGGACCTCGTTCTTCAACTGGAACATCTACTATGCTTGTTTGTGGAACAGTAAGCTCTACTCCTGATTCAAGTTGGTCTATAACTTGTTTTAACTGAGTATTGTCTTGGTTTGCTTCTTGAATACGTTTGAGTTCTGAAATAGCAGTATCAACATCCCCCTGCTGCGCCAAAATAAGGGCACGGAAATAACGTGCATTGGCGTACTCTGGATCTATCTGCAACGCAGCCTCGTACGCTGCTTGCGCGCCCGGCGCATCGTTCGCCGCTGTTAGAAGAATACCTAGTTGGTAATACCTAGTTGGATTATTTGGTTCTAACGACAAAATTGCTTTTGTTGTTTCAACAGCCGCTTCAACATTACCCTCAGATATATCCAGCTGTGCAAGTAAATACAAAGCTTCTGTGAAATTTCTTTTCTTTGATAATGCTGACAGTACAGAAGTTCGTGCCGCTGACAAGTCCCCACGTCTAACTGACATTTGAGCATCAAGGAAGTCGTAAGATGGATTGTTAGGATCCAGCTGTTGAGCCACCTCTAGTGACGACGTTGCTCGAGCGTTGGCGCCATCGACCCCAGCAACAGCTAAATTATTGTAGACTCCTGCCAGCACCGCATGATGTAAAGGGTTTCGAGGTGAAGCTGTAACCGCAAAATTAGAAATGGTAATCGCTTGTTCAGAGACAGCTACAAACTGTTGTTGTTCGACTTCTCCAGGTTCAGGCACTGCAAGTAGACGACTCATCTCAAGCAAAGCTGCTTGCGCTCTCACTCCCAAGAATTGATCATCTTGAAATCTTCCGTATGCCTGCAAAGCTGCTTGATCTATTGTTGCTACATCAGGGTTTGAAGCTTGGACTTTAGCAAATGTAGTTTGGGCGTAATACTGTTCACCTAAAACATACAACGATCCAATGCTCGCTGAAATAACAACTATACTCAGAGCCATTAAACCAAAACCTCGATGCCTGTTAACCGCAAGAGGTAAATCAAAAACGCGCGCTGGAACCAGAGCTGCACCAGAAACAAAGGATATCCCCGTAAGAAGCGCGGCTAGTAGAAGAATCGTATGCCCAGGGACATAAACGTATGTCATAAGCCACAAGAACGCGGCCCCAACAAAAGAAACAGTTGCCACGAAGTTCCAGAATTTATCCTGTACATTTGATCTAATTAAAAGTCTTAGTCCAAACCACACATACCAAACGTGGAAGAGTAAAAACGCAGCCAAGCCAAGCAACCCTGTAGTTACTGCCACTGTTGGAACATAGCCACTTCCTGCTTGGAAGTCAGTATTCCAAAAGACTGTTTCGTTGATAGCTATATCTTTAAACTGTCTCCACACGCCATCAAACTGATTGGGGCCTGCTCCAAGCAACATATTGTTTTCAAATACAGCTTGGGCCATGTCGGTGGTGGCAGAGAAAGACGGTCGAACTTCTACGTAGGAGGTGTCGTATAAGTTATTCATCTGTGTACTTGCATACTCACCAGCCACAATAAACCACGCACTTGCCAAACAAACCAAAATGGCGGCGGCTGTCAACACTTTATTTGACTCAGTTTTTTTGTTTGAGTAATCAGAAGAGCTAAACATTCGATCTCCAGCCACAACATACAGCAACATAAGTAACCCAAAAAAGCCGACCAAAATCCAGACTGTAAAGAAATTTACTGCTGACAAAACAATCAACGCCAGTGCGACTGTTGCGAACAAAACTCCTTGAAACAAGAGACGTAAAGGTAACTGCGCAAGAGCAATCATTGAAGTAATGATTGCTACACCAGCAAAAATAGCCATGTCGTTAAATCTTCCTACTGGAGAAATGGTATTGAAAGAAAAACTATCAAATGATAAGACAGGTCCAGCAAACAAACGGATGGTGATATAGAGAAGTAAGACAAACGCGCTTACCGCTAAAGCTTGGAGGGTTCTCAGTGTATATTTTTTACTTTGCTGCAAAATTAATGGGATCAACATCACTCCAAACAAAACTGCAGAAAAGGCGACAGTCTGGGTCTCGAGTAAACTTCCTTGTAGTGCCTGCAGAGTATTTTCTGAAGCAAGAGCTGACGCAAAAGCAATTCCAACAAACAGACCGTAAAAAACTAACGGGAGTGGAATAATTGTTTTTACAGATGGGGCACGTAAAACAAGTAGACTAGCAACAACTGTAACAACACAAATAGCAACAGTGGCTAACAATACTTTTTGGAATCCTAGTGTTCCCCATAATCCGGGAATGAAAAAGATTGGCAACAAAAACGTAAAGGCCACCACAACATTTCTCATTATTTTCAACAAGACATTTGTGACCATGTCGTTTTCTAATTCAGTAATTGTTTCCTCTTTGCGAGATAAGGATGGTGTAAAGACGTTTTGTTGCATACCTAAAAATGTATATTTTTGTCATGATAACACACGACAAACGCCCCATTCGGGGCGTTTGTCGGCACATACGCCGGATTCTGTTACAGCCGAAGCTGCAGATGATCATTTACCTAGGTTGTACATTGCTGTACAGCTCATGCGGTTCTCTTCCGTCCATCAACTGCTGTTCTAAAAAAGAAGCTGATGGACGGAAGCGCGACCTTGCACGCAAGTAAGGATTTAGCCGTTTCACCCACAAGGTTTCCCTTGTGACTAACCCCGAAGGGTCTCCGTTCCTTTCGGTCGGGACGTCTCTGCTCGCACCTCGCATGTCACCATGGACGGGAGTTACCCGCTACCGTGCTCCAAATAAATCTGGACGTGTCCGGACGTTCCTCCCCACAAAAGTGAGGCGACCATCGTGCCGCGTTATTATGCAATACCCAAGCTATTTTGCAAGCTATTCTGGACGCGGGATCATAACCACATCACCACGTACAATTTCATGCTCGGCCACAAAACCAGCATTTGTTTCAACTACAAACCAAGCATCCACTGGCGATTTGTAGGTTTTAGAGTTTTGGGGAGCTTCAGGGTCATATGTGTCTGGCGAAACGTTTTCTTCTATATGTACGATCGTACCATCTTCACTCGCCCACAGAATATCAAGCGCATAGTTCATATCCTTCATCCAGATTGAATGGGCGCCAGGTTTACCAAAAGCAAATAACTTGACTACATTTTCAGGTAGATACGGAGTACCTGATAATCCTAAAATACGCTGGCTGAGGGAATCGGCCACCGAACCTTCGACTACAACATCCCCAATCCTCATTTTGTATGTAGTTGGGTAGTAACGACGCCATTCAACTTCTGAGGTTGGCGTCGTTGTGGAAAATTCTTCAACTTCGTCCCTTATTTCAAACTCGCCTGCTGCAACACGATCTCGAAAATCGACTCGTGTTTGTACGGTGCTGTGATACAGCCAATAAGCTCCACCGAGCAAAGCAAGAATAATTGTACTTATAACAATCCTTTCAGCGTTTTTCATATTCGATAATTACGACCAATGGCAGTCTATCAATTTATAAAATCAGTGTATCACGCCTACAACATGATCATCGTCGCCAGTCCAAGCAAGAAAAATAACCCAAGAACATCTGTTGCGGTTGTAATGAAAATGGTCGATGTGGCGGCTGGATCTTTTCCAATATGCTTCATAACTAAAGGTATAACTGCACCCGCTATCGCTGCCACCACATGAACACAAATAAGAGCAATGGCCACCACTAAACCTAGTAAGGGTTCGCCATGCCACAATGCAGACACCAGCGCGACAGTCGCTCCAATGATAATCCCATTGAGAAAACCAGCTGCCAATTCACGCCAAATAGCTGGCATAGCATTCTTTAAGGAAATAGTTCCTAGTGTCAAACCGCGTACCATAATTGCAAATGTCTGAGTTGCAGCATTTCCTCCCATACCTGCAATCACTGGAATGTAAATAGTAAGAATAGTCAGAGCATCAAGTGTATCCTGATAAAGAAGCACTACAGAACTAGCGACAAAAGTTGTGGCCAGATTCAGAATCAGCCACCTGTATCTATTATTAACTTTTTTGGCTACGCTATCGAACGGTCGTTCACTATCGTCAACTCCAGCAAAATCATAAAGTGATTCTGCGGGTAGATCCTTGAAAAGGTTTCTGGCACTTTCTGTATAAATAATTCCTAACACACTGGTGTCATTGTCGATCACTACAAGCTTCTTTTTCTGACTAACGACCAAGGTGTTTATGACGTCATTTGGCTCAGATTGATAAGCAATAGTTTCAACCGGCTGTACGAGCGTTTTGAGTTTAGCTGTGTTTCGTGCTCGCACCATAATTGACAGAGGAACCTCTCCAATCATTTCCCCACTTTCATGAACCAGGATTTCAGGATACTTACCGGTTTCTTCGTAGTGCTCATCAACAATATCAGCAGTTTCTGCTACCGTTTTATTGGAAGGTAAAAAAATATAGTTGAAAGTAATCAAGTCAAAAGAAGCTTTTGGGTGGAACCTCAAAAAAAACTCAACCTTTTCCTTTACCTCCCCTTTTAAGCGCTTGAGGATACGTTCGCGTTTTTTCTCATCAGACAATTTGGCTAAAGCATGCTGTGCTCCTTGCATGTCCATGTGATCGAGCATATCGACGATCTCGACTGTTTTTAACTGTCGCAAAATAGACTGTTGAACATACGGTGACAGTTCAGCAAATACAGCGCTCTGTTCAGGAATAGACAAAGAACGCATGGTAGCCATGCGTTCTTTCGCCTGATAAGTAACATTCTTGATTAGTTCTTTCGTAACCGTTTTCATTTACTGCAGTATAGCAGGCAGGTTTTGCCAAACGATCTCGGTATCCGCAACTACTGTACTTGCTGTGCTGCAGTAGCTGCTTCGTTGTAAACGGTACGAATATCGTTTTCTGTCACAACCATGTCTGACTCAGCAAAAACTTCATCCAGCAAAGTTGTAATGGTTAGTTCTGTTCTGATGTCTGCTTCGAATGTTTCTTGGTCAATACCAAATTCTTCCATACGCTGCATCAACACCTCGGCACCACCAGCGTTTTGTTCAAGTTCAGTTTTTCTTGCCGCCACCTGTTCTGCCGTGATAGCAATCCCTTTTTCTTCTGCTTCTTGCAGTAGAAGTGTTGTACTGACAAGCATCTCAGTTGCTTGCGTGCGGATCTCCGCCTGTATTGCCGGATCTTGAGGATTCATGCCTTGTGCACTAGCTGCCTGGGTCAGTTGTTCAATACTTAGTTCAAGATCAGCTTCAACCACCTCCTCTTCGCCAACAATAGCGACAGTTCCTTCAGCTAAATCTTCAGTCTTAATATCTGCGGCAGTCCGTAAGTCAGCTAAATAAGAATCCACCACCTCTTGTTCTTTCTCTTGTTTTAGCTGCGCTTCGATTTGTTCTTTAACTTGTTCATAAGGAACAAATCCTTCAGTTTCCACCAATGTAACCACGGGTTCTTCATTGGAGAAAAAGGAAGTGTTAACACGCCCTTCTTTCTCAAGTCGCATCCACACAGCCCCTAATGCAAACACAACCAATGCTGCTGCAATATAGGTATATAGCATGTTTGGTTTGTTTTTATTAACTGTCTGCGGTGATGGCTCAACGCTCGCCACAATTGGCTCCTTATCAATTAATTTTGTCTCTGGGGTTGTTTCGACTGTTTCAGTCGTCTTTTTCAGTTCTTCCATACAGTGTTTATTCGGTAATAATTTTCTGTATCATACACCAGTTATTCTTCTAGTGCAGTAGGATGCTTCGCGCTCCAGCTCGATAAAACAATAGCTGTGGCTGCAGCGGCATTGAGTGACTCACACTGTGGATGAATTGGAATTGAAATAAGATCGTCACATGCTTCTTTGGTCTTTTGTCGCAATCCGCTCCCCTCGTTCCCAAGAACAAAAGCACTCGGTTTAGGATATGTTTCTGTGGCAGTACTTACAGTTCCATCTCCTTCAAGGCCATACACCCACATGCCGCGATCCTGCAAATCTCGCAGTGTTGCATTTACATTTGAAATAGTTACAAGTGGAATTCGAAACGCCATTCCAGCCGAAACCTTAACCACCGTTCCGGTTACTGGAGCCTGGTTGTGCGGAGGAATAAGAACTCCCTTAATACCAAAAGCGGCTGCACTACGAATAACAGCGCCGACATTGTGCGGATCTTGTACTTCTCCAAGTACCAACAAACCGGTGTCATCATTGATATCAATTTTTTCAATAAATTCCTTGTATGGAATTGTGAGTTTTTCTGCATGAACACCAGCGACAATTCCTTGGTGAGCTGCATTACTAGAAATGCCACGCGGTGGATTTTTTAGATTAAGGGTCTTGAGAGGAGTCTTTGTTTTATCAACTAGTGTCAAGATTGATTCATCAGAAAAATCTGCAGACGCATGAACTTCAACCACGACGTCAGGCCGCTCTTGCAACAGCTCTCGCACTGCATGTTTACCAAAAATATAATCTGTCTGCTGTTTCATAACGGCTACCCTAGCATAAGTAAAAGATATTTGACAATGGAATCTAACGTGGTACCTTACGTGAACTTTTGTTTCTCGTGTAGGGGCGCAGGAGTATCGGCAATCAAGCTGATTTGATTATTTCCTGCACCCAATCAATTAAAGAAGTATATGCAACGTAGTTATTCACGTGGTGGCGACAGTCGTCGTGGACCACGAAACAATTCTGGCGGTCGCCGACCCCAGGGTAACAAAGGACGATCGTCACGTGGTGGCGGTGGACGTCCCCGACCATCATTCGACCCATCTCAATTCATCAACAAAAATCCTGTTGAAGTAAAAGAAGAGGTATACACACCGACTCACAAATTCAGTGATTTTGGTCTACATAAAGACATTGTCAGCAACCTGACAACTCAAGGTATCGATATCCCATCTCCAATCCAAGACCAAACTATCCCCCTGGCAATGGAAGGTAAGGACGTTATTGGTCTAGCTGAAACTGGTACAGGTAAAACTGCTGCTTTTCTTCTGCCACTGATCCAGAAAACTCTGAAGAACAAAAACAATATGACGCTAGTCATGACACCAACACGTGAACTAGCGCTGCAGGTGGAAATGGAATTTCAGAAGTTTAAGTCACCTTTCATGCTGTCTGCGACAACATGTGTTGGTGGTACTAGTATCCGACCGCAAATTCGTGCACTAAAGAGACATCAACACTTTGTGATTGGTACTCCAGGACGAATCAAAGACTTGGCAAACCAAGGGTATTTGAAGTTAAACCAAGTAACGAACGTTGTTCTTGATGAGGCTGATCGAATGCTTGATATGGGATTCATCCACGACATGCGAGATATTCTTGGACAGGTTCCAAAAGAAGGTCGTCAAACACTTTTCTTTTCAGCAACAATGACAAAAGAAGCTGAAGCGTTGGTAAATGATTTCCTGATCGATCCTGTATCAGTGTCAGTAAAGAAGAAGGATACTGCCAACAGTATCAAACAAGACGTCGTATCATTTGACCCAGCACACAAGTTCGACACACTATTGGTATTACTTGGAAAATCAGAACTAAAACGAGTAATCATCTTTACAGAAATGAAGCACTTGGCAGAGCGTCTGGCAAAAGATCTGAGTCGAAACGGAATAAAGGCAGAATCAATTCACGGAAATAAGTCACACAGCCAGCGACAACGATCGTTGAACGCATTCAAATCTGGAAATGCTCGTATTCTTGTTGCAACTGACGTTGCAGCACGCGGTATTCACGTAGACAATGTTTCTCATGTCATTAACTACGATCTTCCAAACACATTTGAAGACTATGTTCACCGAATCGGTCGAACTGGACGTGGAGACGAAAAAGGTGAGGCATTGACGTTTGTACCAAATGGCACCGCACCCGCAGCAAGGCCAGAACGTACGCGAGATGACCGACCACGACGTCAATACGCAGGCGAACGCCGACAACCACAACGTCGAAACGACCGACCTCAACGTTCACCAATCCAAAAGGTGCACAAAATGGAGTCAGACGAAGTCTACGACAATGAAGGAAGTGCAGTGATCAGTGCCGGAGGCGACTAGACAAAATGTAGCAAAAAGACGATTTGGCCTTGACCAGATCGTTTTTTTGATTAAACTGCAATTATGCGACTATTTACAGTAGTACAGATATGTGTTTTAACCTTGGCTTTATTGCCAAGCACCCTTTTGGCACAATCTGATTCTTTCACTACCCCAACCCTTAGTTTATCTGACGATACTATCGAGGTTGGTGACAGTATTACAGTAAACATAACGTCACCAGACGTGCTTGAAAACAGTGATTGGGTCGGTCTATTTAAACCAGGAGCGAACCCACGATATCAAACACTGGACTGGGACAGAATGAAAGATGGCTCTGAGTCTTTCTCTTATCGTATAAATTCTCCTGGGACATATGAGATTCGGTACTATCAGCGAGGTGGATACATCCTACGTGCCACGTCAGAAGAATTTGAAGTAATACGTGCAGGTGAAACTAATACAGATAACACAAACTACGAAACACCTACCCTGACACTATCTGATGACGAAATAATTGTAGGAGAAAGAATCACCGTAAATGTTACTTCTCCTGACGTCATTCGAAATAACGACTGGGTCGGTCTATTTAAACCAGGAGCGAACCCGCGGTATCAAACACTGGACTGGGACAGAATGAAAGATGGCTCTGAGTCTTTCTCTTATCGTATAAATTCTCCTGGGACGTATGAGATTCGGTACTATCAGCGAGGTGGATACAAACTAAAACAAACCAGCGAACAGTTCGAGGTAGTGCGACAGACAGACGAAACAGATCCAGAAGAAGACGAAGACTTCACCACCCCAACACTTCGCCTTTCCGACGATTCTATCGATGTTGGAGAAACCGTTACCGTAAACTTCAACTCTCCTGATGCACTGATAAACAGTGACTGGATTGGTCTATTTAAACCAGGAGCGAACCCGCGGTATCAAACACTGGACTGGGACCGGGTCCTCTCTACCGATGGTAATTTTTCTTATCGTATAAATTCTCCCGGAACATACGAAATACGATACTACCAACGTGGTGACTACATTCTACGCGCGACGTCAGAAGAATTTGAAGTTATAGAAACTGTCGCCAGTCGTTGTAGATATCAATTAAACGACATCGTAAATATTC